>CAJUYI010003637.1:0-22158 GCA_910591695.1 Galerucella pusilla | reverse complement strand
TTTGATGAGGCTTATACCAGGGCCATCAAAAAATTATTGAAAAATAATTTTTTTTTCTATTAAAAATTATAGCAGCATTATAATAAATTTATTAATTTTTCAGTCATTTGGTAAACTTGGATATACAAAATACATATTTTGAATATTCAAATGTCGGTATATTCCTCAAATGTCAATAAATTTACTTTCCGCACTAGTGCGGAAAAGTGACTCTTTCCGCACGCTTTTTAGTGCGGAAAAGATTCACTTTCCGCACGTTAGTAGAAAAAGTATTTATTGAGACTGGAGCAGTGACCAAACGTCAAATTGCAGGCAAGAAATTTTAATTACCGTATTGTCATAGACGACTTTGCCAACAATCCAAATTATTAAGCACAATTATTTTACACTGATCGAGAAGTATAAATGTCACTTTTGACATTTCGTTCATTTCGAAGAAATTTAAATTATTTTATTCGGAGTTTATTTCAATACGATCGCGCAAAAAATGGTATAAGCATCTCGAACGTTAAGGGTAATTACAACGTTTGCATGTAGATTCCTCTCGTAAAATTGGACAAAATGATATGAGGATTAAGGGGTCTAGCACACTTACTTTACGAAATACAGGGTGTTGAAATTTTGAGAATTTGAATGTTTTAATTCGATAACTTTAAAATGGATGGATAAATTGATTTGACATTTGGCAGGTTGTTTTTAAATGTAAAAGGGCATATTTTGATAGAAATAGTAGTTTGTGCAACTAGTCTGGATATGATGGCCATATCGCACGAGTGCTCAATCGTTCAAGTGCGATATGGACAATCCACACAAGTCGAACAGCATATTTTTTCTACGACCCACTTAAGAAAAAATCTAGAAAATGAAAAATTCTATAAACTGTAATATATAACTTCAAATTAAAAATTTAACTATTCAATTTTATGTTTCTACTAATTTTTTTGTGGTAAACGTACAGTTCTTGAATGTGCAATTTGTATAATGCTACGGTTTCCCTTTTTAAATATACGAAGCTGTTATAAGTAGATGTTGCCAGTCGGACTCCCTCATGAAGGGTACCGTACCATTATCTATAATAATGAATATTCTGCTAAATATTTCAAACCTCTACCTGTTGTCGTTATTAATATCAAGCAGAATAATTATTTAAAAATAAAATTAACAATTAAAAAAAACTTCTTCACGGGAAATCGAACCCGGGTCTACAGCGTGAGAGTCTGGTTTGCTTACTACTCGACCACCGAGGAATATGCAAATTGTTCATCTATAACGTCAGATGTATTACATAATTTTTGCTTGAAAGGAACTAAAGTTCCTACCGTGTGTCCCGTGACACGTTCTACCTTTTACCAATTCAAAAATTTGCCTACATCTACTTACGTAAAAAATTAATGAAAATACCGCTTTTTCCAAATTCATGTTGTATTAACTTTGTCGTTAATAAAAAATTTTTATAAAATTTTGGTAGTTCACACTAGTGATGATTCTGAATCCAGTGGTATAGTTATATTTGAGAAAAAAAATGCCTAATGTACTTTTGTCTTTTTTGGCAAAGAAAAATTAACATAGAGGGCCTTGAAAATAGTAATTAGGCTATGAAAATTTGTGCCAAAATACTGTTTTCAATACTGAATCTAGCAAAAAAAATTAAATCAAAATCGGTTGAGAAATGCGGATTTTACAGAGGTTCTTCCAAAACAAAATGGGTCACACTGTATAGATACATTTATTAACATTTTTTTATAATTTAAAATTACGTGATATTTATTGCCGACTGAAATAAAGAAAAGTATACGTCTTTTTATTAAATTAATATCCTAAAAATATTTAACAATGATAATAATAATTATTCTACAAACAAATCACATAAGTCATCGAGTAAATCTCAAACAATCACCTTTACTACTTTCAAGGTTAGATCGGATTGGATTATTCAATAGTTCCCTGATTCTTATTTTTTTTTATTATTATTATTATGTATATCAAATTGCATACCTATTAATATCAACAACAATATTATTAACAACAGCAAAATAAGATAAACAATTGACTGCATTGCGATAGGTGATATTAAAAAATATTTGACAAAGTGCATCACGGTTACCGATTTCAACAATTTTTAATATATCAATAAATTAGAATTTAAATAATTACATATTTAATCCACCAACTCGCCTGATTTCAATCCATGCGATTTGTTCTTTTGGGACTACTCAAAATTATTAGTTGATGACTCTCCAGTACAAAATCCTAATCAGAAGTGGGAAAAATATTGTTGAAACTGGTAACAAATGAGCTTTTTTATTGAATTTTATATTATGAACTTATAAAAGTTCGATAAATTTTCATACATTAAGAAATTTTATTAAGTACTGTCTAGCTTTAGAAACACAATCTTATTATTTCTATTATTAGTCCAGTAAATGAAGGAGGAAAAAAGGCAAAGTTAACATTAATGACGCCCTGTTTTCATCTTCCGGTTGGAAGTTGCATTTGGTACATCATTAAACATGAGACAAAGTTCTGCATGAAAACGCGTGCGAGGGCGGAGAAAATGGCCCCAAAAGACCAGGAAAATAGGTTTTCAGCCAATATATCCTAAAATATGGCAGTTAGAGATTTTTGGTTCAGATAAAAATTGAAGTTCAGGTCATTTTCTACAAAAATGGTCCTTATGATTTTTTACGCAACATTAATATTTTCTGCAAAAAAATCGGGTTGAAATACCGGAATTTTTGAGACTAGTGAAATATGCAAGTTTTGTACAAAATTTGAGCTGGGGGGTGTTGGAAATACATTATTTTCAATGTTTTGGATTGTGGAAACCAATTGTAGATGGCGCCACCACATTTTGCAGATTGGGAAAATCTTCGGTGCCATAAATGAGAAACCCTGTAACCAGAGACATTTGACGGATATTTATGTTTCCGAGGGTCTTGTTTTCCTCTCAGATGAGGCCTCAAGATATACTTATTAGGAAAACGGGCTATAAGATTAATTCTAGCGAGATGGACCTCACCAGTGGACCCGAATCTAGCAACAGTCAGCTTTGCACATGTGGCAAAAAACTGAAGTTCATTATGCTTTTGGTAAGGAAAACTGAAAATGCTTTAAGAGTGAAGAATATTTACCCATAATACTCAGCAACAATTTCTTGCAGATTCTCCGCAAATTTTTGCAAATTTTTTTGCAACCAGACTGATTGAGGTTTTTGGAATTATAAACGTTCTCCATGTTTCATTTATTATAGAAAAATATATATGTTTTTTATTTATTTATTTATTTATCAACGGGAGAGCCCAATATAATGATACAAGAATAATACATTATAGACTAAAATATTACTTAGAAAATTTTTAACAAAAGTACAAGAGATTCGCGGGTTAATTGTCCGTGAATTGATGAAAAAAGTATATGAAAATACATTGCAATTATGACATAAATCTGTTCGTCACCAGTCATCATCTGATTCTTCGTCAAGAACTTCTTCTGGGTCTAGAGCTCCCTCTAGCTCTACCCCGTCAACAACTTCTTCTGAGTCTACAGTTTCCTCTAATTCTACCTCTTGGGATAACATATTATAGCTGTCTTTATAATTCGAACACTGGCGTGACACACACGAACCACAAATAGATGAGCAGACGACACGAGCGCCACGTAGAGCACACGCGCGGCGAACGACGGAGGAACGAAAGTAATAAATTATAGCGTATACATTTAGATATACTGGTTTTTCCCCGGGGTATCAAAGGTATGACTTATATACATCGATGGAAAGGTGGGAATTCCCCCGTTACACTAGTTGAGGTGTTAAAATGTTAGAAATAAAGAGAAGGGAGAAAGAAACCACCAAAAAAAAGTGCGTTTTTTCCTTGAGCCCGTGTTTTCTAATTTTATTGAAAAATGGACGACTTCGTCAGAAAAAGTAATTGCACAATCTAAAGGTAGACATTCTTAGCTTTCAAATGATGTATCATAGAGACCAATCGGATCATGTATAAATTTTTAATTGATGGTTGTTCACAAAATTTCCCCGCGATCCAAAAACAGCAAAAATTTGGGATTCAATAAACAACGATTAAATGAAAATTAAAAAAAAAATTAGGGTATACAAATTTCAGGGATGACAAAGGACTTTATGAGGACCCATAATCAAGAAAATTTTGAGTAAATTAGTGCAATACAAAAGAAATAGGAACAAATTCCTGGCGAGGTCAAAATTGCCCGGGAGCAGAAAGTTTGACCCGTGTTCCGATATGGCCAAAAGAGTCAAGCGTGACTCAATTCACAGGGTATGATAGCAGCAGAATTCCTCTTTCAGATGAATTTTGAATCATGAGAAAATATGCATTTTTCACAAAGTTATTGAATAATTTGTCCCCCCGCTGATGTGTAAATACACGGACTGCATACAGCACAGGAGCTCATTATTCGAGATGCGCTTGGTGCCGTTTTTCTCGAAACCGGTCAAATTTTCGAGAAAAATCATTAGGACCATTTTTGTAGAAAATTAACTGAACTTTAATTTTTACCTGAACCAAAAATCTCTAACTGCCATATTTTAGGAGATATTGACTGAAAACCTATTTTTATGGTCTTTTGGGGCCATTTTCTCCGCCCTCGCACGCGTTTTCATGCAGAACTTTGTCTCATGTTCAATGAGGTACCAAATGCATCTTCCAGTCGGAAGATGAAAATAGGGCGTAATTAATGTTAACTTTTTTCCTTCATTTACTGGAATATATACCATTACCAGACTTGGAAAGAATGCCATTCAATGGTACACAGACGGCTCAAAAGCAATAGAAGGAACTGGGATAGGAGTGTTCGGGCCAGGAACCAAACACTCTGAAAGCTTTGGAAAAACCCCAAGTATCTTTCAAGCGTAAATCCACGCCATAAGAAACTGCGCCCAGAAGAAAAAGGATTATCATAATGTCGGATAGTCAAGCAGCCATTAAAGTACAGAGCTCTTGTGTAATCAGTTCCAAAATGGGAATGGGAATGCCTAGACAAACTCAATGAACTAGGCGAGAACAATATAGTCACCTTACTATGGATTCCAGGACACACTGGAATAGAAGGAAATTAAATAGCAGATGAACTAGCAAAGAGGGGGACTAAAATACCTTTTTGGGGGCCTGAACCCTTTTGCGGAATCAGCCCCAATGTAATATTGGAAGAAATAAGTAAAGCCGAGAAAAAGAGAAGATCTGACCATTGGAACGATCTAGTAGGGCTTATACAATCAAAGAATCTTCTGGGTGAGTACAACCTTTTGAGATCAAATGAATGCATAAGTCAAAGTAAAACTGCGCTAAGAGTTTTAAGAGGGATCCTAACGGGACATTGTCGCCTAAATGGGAACCTGAAAAAGCTCAAAATAGTGAAGGAAGAAGAATGCAGATTTTGTGGCATAGACTAAGAAACCTCCATCACATACTTTCCAACTGCACAGAACTTCAGAATCCTAGAGCACAGCACCTGTGAGATTACTGGATAGAAGAGGAACATTTACCTAAGTTGAAGCCTGCAGACATCCTAAATTTACTCCTGAAAATAGGATTAAACTGAGTAGGAGTAAGGGGTCACAATAGATCTTTTAGGTCTCAGTGAATCTCACCCCATACAGTACTTAATAAAACATTCTTAATAATGAATTGAGCAAAAATTTCAAGATTCTCATACAAGCATTCGAACTGATACTCAATTTTGTATTTCATAGAAAGATTAAAAATAAGTGTCAATTGTAAACACGTCATTCAAATTACATAATATTATTTCCGTTATTATGTTTGTATCTAATAAAATGGGTTAAGAGCAGCAACAATTATGCCAATGTATTGCCCAGGAAGAGTTACTATTGAACGTTAGTATAGAAATGAGATATAGGCAACACATTTTACATGGAAGTAATTCAAAAAGAAATTGTATATTGTGTCACAAGTGCTCACAGCGCACGAGCGAGCGTAGCGAAGCGAGGGCTGCTAAAGCGTTTCATGCATGTGTGACACACAACTTTTTTTCTCCTACCAAATGAACAGAAAAATAGGAAAATATTAGAATTATAAGCTATAACAAGAACTAACACGTTTTTGAACTTGTAAAACAAGTTTAAATAAGTCTTTAGTAGTATTAATTTTACATTGTTGACCACCCTTAACCAATTACTTGAGTTTAACATTATCAGATATAGTCAAATGAAGTCTTATCATGCGGGTCATAGGATTCAACAAAGACATTCTCACAATTTTTATTTTCTTTGATTGCGTTTAATCATAAGTTCCAAATAAAATCCGTATGATGAATAAGACAGACTTTCACCAGGGAAGTTTTTATTTAAGTGTCAGTTTTGTGAATTTGACAATTCAAAGTGACAATATGGATGATAAGAAGCAATTTTGCATACTCAAGCAAAAAAAATGGTACCCAACCTGATAGATTATTTCGAGAATGAATGAAAAAGTGGAAATTCGTCAACCAGTGTGCAGGAAACATCAACCCTTATTATTTTCACCGGGTATATTTGTAATCTCACATTTTGGTAATCTCTGTGTCTTCTGATTTGATACATATGGTTAGTAACCTTTGAACCCGCACGATAAGAGCGCTTTTGACTATATATTTGTAGACGGGTCTGCGGTCACATGGTTGAATTGCGTTATTTTATTAGAGTTTGTGAATTTTCTACGAATAAACTTATCATCAAACATTTGAATAATTTCTGTTAATAATAGATAACAAATTTTTCACAGGTTACGTTCTGATAAATAATCATGTCATGGAATACTTAAATGTCAAGGTAGTTTTTTTAAAAATATTTTAAAATTAGGCGCGTCTTCCATAACGCCGTGCCAAATCAAAGGTACATTTTCTTAAATGGGATACCCTGTATTTTACTTCATTACACCCCGTATACTTTGAACTGAACAATTTAAAATTAATATTTTGCAGCCATACCAAAGATTACAGAATAAAAATATAAGATGTTTCACTCGTTCGAATTTATCGCGTAAGGGTAAGGACAGAAAGAAAGCGGGTTACCTGCTGGCTGATTACCGGAGCCGAAAACCTGCGCCGAAAGAGGAAGGCTAGCACACAGAGAAAAAGCGGGTAATTGGGATCGGCTTCTGTTTTCGTTGATTTATTTTATTAGTTGGAGGTAAGTAAGTAGTGCAAAAATGTCTTCTTCATCTGACGAAGAAATTTTGTTGAACAATTCGTTTTTAGAATTAAAAAGTCGGAAAAGATGTATTCATCCTATTAATCAAAATAGAACACAATTTGGAGAGTATCATCATTTGCTTAAACAATTAAAAGATCGTCCAGATTTCTATTACTGTGGAATTCATCACATTTGTCTCATACAGGAATTTGTTTGAAAACAGCAGAAATTAACGCTTTCGTATCCATTGCCTGCTCACTTATAATTAAATATGCACTCCGGTAAAATGCCAGCAGCTTGCTACACGCGCCGACAAGCTTTAAGGCCTGGTTTCGCACGTGCGATGAATGCATGCGTCCGACGCTTGCAGCCGCTGAAGCGTCTATCGCATGCGCTTGAGTGGTTTTGCTTGTGAGTCTAGATGTAACAGTCAGCCCTTCGCAGTTCAGTTCGTGAAATCATCATGGAGTGTGTGTTAGCCCTTCTATTTGAAGAAGAAGATGAAGCGATCATTCCGTTGTTAATTCAAAGAAAACCCCAAAAATCTTACCACTTTTTCCCTCCATTTTTTCCGCTATCTGTTTCCAGGGGGTCTATTCACTAACTTGTGTGAGTGGTCGTGTAGGACCTCTCTCTCACAATTTAGCTTTACTGCGCATTTCACTCTCCTAAAATTATAAAATTCCTATTCAGGAAAGATAGTAGAATGCTCATACACTCCTATACGAGTACTCTACTGGGTAAAACCAAGAGAGTTGTTAGATTCTGAGAGAATGGACTTGCGCACATTGTCTTTGGTCATAAAATTAGATAGATAAAGGATGATTATAATGTAATCACACGACATGTGCCTATTTACTTTTCAGTCCATAAAATAATGACTAAATATTGAATTCATTTTTAGTTTTTGCAGTTTAATTGTTTAGTTTTTGGAGTTTATTTGTTTATTTTTTTTTAGTTTAATTGGTTAGGTTTTGTACTTTGTTTAATCGTTTAGTTTGTGGAGTTTATTTATTGTTTTTAAAATGGATGATGACGATTTGGTAATGCAAATGCTAGTAGACAATGTGTTTCCAACGTCAAGATCCTTTCTTGGTTTTGTCTGATTTTAATTATCATTAAACATTTTCGCCTATTTGAAGTTTAAAGTTTATTAATATTGTTTTTTGTGCCTCACACAACATTTTCTTTTCAATAAATTATAAAAAGGGAACTAAAATCGTACTCTTCACTCTTTCTCACAACACATCTAAATATCTCATGGAAAAACTTATGCTGAATCATAGTGTATTACTCTATGTACTGAATCAGACGGTGGTTGTGCTTATATCAGTGTTTATATTTTTAAATTCTACTAACAGTACATTAGAACTAAAAATAGTTCTAAGATAGTCGCGCCACTTGGCAACGCTGGACAAAATGTAGTAGAGTCGAATGATCGTGAATAGGGTTTTGATGGTCCATGTGAGTGATGAGTGAGAGAGTAATCATATCGATGAGTTGTCGTGCACGAGCACTCTCACATGTTACAGAATAGACCCCCAGACATTCTGCGTTCTCGCCGTCTGACTGGTTTTCGAAGCAGTCGTTGCGTTTTGGCGTTGCATTTAGACGCAGGCGCTAGATATCGACGCACTAGTAAAACCACAAGCACGTGGTACCATAGGTACAGTGTGCGTAAGTTCTTTCGGAACCTTAGACCTTACACAAGTACGACAGAGAAACAGCTGAATGAGAGAGAAAGATAATTATACGCGGTCATCGAATGGTCATCGACGCGTGTATTTAATTCCAGTTGGGTGTGGTTCTATTTCCGATAGTGAACGAATGCTCTTTGCCCTACTATTTCAACCGCTATTGCCAGAAGCGCAGATTAATTTGTACAAATGATATTTTTCTCTCGTTTTCGTTGACTTTTTTTCGAAGTCATGCACAATAGCTAAAACAAAACACTTTCACTTGGCAACACTGTGTTTTACAGATAGAATTCACATTTAAACTGCTATTACTAGGTCTTTTCGCTACAAACGTTGATCACGTTGGAAGCGCATGCCATTGTATTTGAAAATAAAACATTTACAATTATGCCTTCATTAACATACATAACCTGCGAAAAAGTGCAAATTGTAAGATGGTATTTTGGAGGTCATTCGGCTAATGAAATCGTTAATTTGTTTATTGTGGCATTTGAAAATCGCCCAATTCCTTCAAAGTCAACAATTGTGAAAATAATTAGTAATTTCGAGAAATATGGATGTGTTTCGTACTGTAGAAAATGCCAAGCTTCGGAAGATCCAATCGAACGCCCAATTAACGATGAAAGGCAGACTAGAGAATTGAATGTTTGTTTAGCAGTTGAAACAGGACAACCATCTTCTTCAAGACAAATTGCTGAAGAGGTCGACATGGATAAGAGAACTGTACAGAATATTTTAAAACGGAACGGGTACCATTGTTACAAGGTTCAGACAACGCAGGAAATATTTCCCGAGGACAATATCAGACGAATGGATTTCTGTGAGGAGATGATGGAACGTCAAAATGCTGACGAAAACTTTTTAAAAAATATTTTATTTACGGATGAATCAACTTTTTCACTACATCAAAAACACAATCCATCCGTCACAAGATATTGGTCTCGGGAAAATAAACATCTAACCATTCCAATCCGAACGCAGTATCCGCAGAAGCTAAATGTTTGGACGGGTATTCTAGGTGACCACATTTAGGTCCTTTTTTCATTGAGGGGAACTTAAATTCCGCCAAATATTTAGACTTATTACAAAATCAAGTAATTCCTGCAGTTCTCCTTATACCCGATGTTGATCTCAACAGAATTTGGTTCCAACAAGATGGTTGTCCAGCCCATAATTCAAGGATAGTAATGGATTTTTTAAATTTTACATTTCCCGAAAAAATTATTAGTACTAATGGTACAATTAAATGGCCTCCAAGATCACCTGAACTAGCTCCAAATGATTTTTTTCTTTGGGGATTTTTAAAAAGTACCATTTACCAACATGCATTTGAAAGAGCTAATAATTTAAATGAATTGAGGGTGAAAATACAGAACGTTTGTGCCAGCATTACGCCAAATAATCTTAGAGATATGAGATCAAATCTTTATCACAGATTTGGCTATTGTCTGGCACAGCAAGGTGGTTTATTTGAGCACTTAATTCATTAAAATTATGTTTACCTTTAGAATAAATTTTTATTTTTATTTTTTCAGGAAGTTTATATTTTACGTTTAGAATAGGTGTAGGTACCTTATTTTATCTTTTCAATTTAATTTATTAATGGAAGGGATTTTTAGTTTATTAATTGTGGTTCTCTCAAGAAATGCTGTTTTATTTTCAAGTTACAATGGCAAAAATAATATCCTATTGTAGTTAGAAATTGTCAACTTGGTCTAAAATGATATCATGTTGACAAAAATGAATTTTAAGATTTACAGGTTACGTAATAACGATTGTATTTTTATATTTCTTTAACGTCCTCACTCCTTACGTCTTGGGAGCATACTGAATTACCATTTACCACCACCAACTAGTTAAAATAGGAGGGCAATGAGTAGTCGGGCACTCTCGGGAATAAGCTTACGCCCCCTAAGGTGAAACTAAAGTGATGATTGTGCACAATTATTCTTCCTCTCTCTTTCATATATCCTTGTCGTACTTGTGTAATTCGTTCCTAGGTTCCGAAGCAGATTTCCCAATCGGTATAAGCAGTCCCTGCGATGAACGCATGCAGCGGCTGCAAGCGTCGGACGCATGCATTCATCGCACGTGCGAAACCAGGCCTTTAGCCTGTTTTGTCTCTGTGCGTCAACGTTCAATACGCATACTGATTTTTGGCGATAACCAGCGAGCAGGCAACACGCTTTCTTTCTGTCTGTACCCTAAAGCACCGATGCCGCTGGTGACTGTCTGCCTGTCTGGTGACTTGGATGGTACAGTACGTCGCTACGTCCTTACTTGCATTTAATTTGGCATATTATACGGGACGTCGCCCGTCGAGCGCTGCTATTTTAAAACGGTTATTTGCTAATACAAAAAATTACGGATTTATTTTTATAATAAGGATATTATACAGTGTGTCTACTTAAGTTGGACTCATATGGAAAACTATGTTAATATTGATTTTATGAAAAACAGGTATTCTTCATAAAAAGTTCTGCATTATCTTAAACCTTAAATGCAATCGTTACATATTTCTTATTTTGAGCCGTATACGAGGTTTGTCAAAAAATATGAATCTTACTCAAGAGTAAAGTACCTTTATTTTTTACAATACAGAAAAATTTTAAGAAGTAAAGTTGTTTAAAATTAAAAGTTATATTCAAATATGCAATTACAGCTATTTTGCATGAAAATTAAGATTTGGTGATTATTTACGTTTTACATTATAAAGTATTTGTAATTGTAAATTTCAATACTGACTTTATCCCTCTCATCTGTTAAAAATATGATAACCTTCCTATTTGTTAATGTGTTTGGACAATCTTGCATTTAAATACGTGCTGCATTATAATTATTTATCTTAGAAATAGGAGAATCCACACAAAGAATATTAGGTATGTACCTAAACAAAAATCTATTTATAACTAACAAACATAATTAAATTTTAATTTAAACTACTAAATATTCGACATATCCACCTTCTCTTTCTAAACATGTAATTGTTTTATTATTTTCCGTATAATAGAGCATCCTAGATTACATTAAATTGTACCAAGCCAGAATAATTAATACGGAATGAATAGTAAATAATCACCAAATCTTAATTTTCATGTTAAATAGCTGTAATTGCATATTTGGATATAACTTTTAATTTTAAACAACTTTACTTCCTACAATTTTTCTGTATAGTAAATAATAAAGGTACTTTACTCTTGAGTAAGATTAATATTTTTTGACAAACCTCGTATACGGCTCAAAATAAGAAATATCTAATGATTGCATTTTGGGTTTTAGATAATGCAGAACTTTTTATGAGGAATAACTTTTTTTCCTAAAACCAATAATAAAAAAGTTTCCCATATGAGTCCAACTTAAGTAGACACACTGTATAAACAAGTACATTACGCAAGAAAACACAAAAATTCAATTCTATAGCTAGCCAAAGAGGAATTGGTCAGTTCCTTTTGAACGAATTTACTAAATTTTCTTTTCATCATCCATGTAATCAATTTCCTTTCAAAAAATTATGCAAGTCTCTATACCAGAGTCCGTATATATTTTACTCACAAATGTATATTGAAAGATTTGAAAGACAATAGATTAAATTTAACACATAAACCAAACTCCAAACTCAGTATTTTACAACATTTATAAAAATTTTTAATAATAAAGGTATCCTGCAGCTGCTTCTCTTTTTACTGTTTTAACCTTGTCAATCCAAAAAATACGCGTTATTTAAAGATCAAAATTTAAGATTTAGTGGCCCTATTATTCTGTTATCTAATGATTATATTTAATTGAATTTAGGATAAATATCTGCTAGATTATCAATAAGTATCACAAAATTACTAAGATGCTGGATAAAAACTGTGAATTGATTCATTTTAAAAATTCAGGTTTATTTTTTACTTACCTTTTCAAATTCATATCCCGAACATTTTTCGAAATAATTAACATTTAAAAATAAACCTTTGTGATAAAGAATCCTATTAATTTAAATATATATTTCTCTAATTACCCCTGTATAGATTAAAATAAAATATAAGCTCTTCGAACTTCTCTGGTATCTACCAGTCTCGTTATTGACAACAAAAGCGAGTCGTAAACAAAATTTATGAGAGCGGCGTCCGTTTGGGACAGCAACTTGAATCAAACCGCCCTGAAGTGAAACATCTTATATTTTTATTTGTAATCTTTGGCCATACGTCTGTGATGTACTTGTATCATGTCTTAGAAACATTAAACAGGGTGAGGCCAAACTTATGTTGATCAAGTATTCCCCATACCTAAACTAAAATCTTTCCAATAAAAAACAACTTATATAAATAAATTGACAAGTTATTATTAGACCTCTATAATTAATATCACCGTTTACATGATTTTGATAATTTTTAAGATAAAAAAACTACCTTAAAATTTTGGGATAAATTTTTCAAATTAATTTCTTAATGTTCTAAAGTTGTTTTTCGATTAAATATTTTCTTAGATCACTGCGACTGCAATGTCAGGAATATAACAGTACAATATTAAAGCATTAAATAATTTTTATCATTTTTATATACATAGCACCTATGACCTATTTACATATAAATTGATTTTTTTCTTAGCCAAAATGTGTAGGCATTAATTCGAGTGATTTTATTTATTCTTTGCAATTAATTTGTCACAATAAAAGTAGCGATTCTTTTGAAAAAGTATTCTATACAGAGTGTCCATAAATTATTTTTATAAGAGTCGCTTTGTTAGGAGTCATTTTAATTTTGGGAAAGTAAAAGTCTTGTTTTTTCTGGAAGTACTGGAAGCCATATTTACGAGGATGTATTGATATCTAGTTAACCTAGTCCAGTTCCATGAATAAACAAAATATTGCGTTACCATAGCAACGAACAATAACTCATTAGAAGTGTCAGTGTGAAGTTGGACGTCAAAAAAGTAAACCAGAGTTACGCAATAAATTAAAAGTAACAAAGATGTCCACCGAAATTGTGAAAATCGAAAAATTGGAGTATCGAGCTATCATCAATGCCCCTGCACACAAATCTCATGTTGCCATGCAAAAAATTCGTGATTTAGGGTTTGAATTACAACCCCCTTATTAAGTTTAAAAGGTCGTAAATTTTCTTCCAACGAGGAGGTAATAAAAGCTGTGGAGGTCTGGTTTGCAGAGCAAGAAGAAACATTTTTTTGGAAGGTCTAGAGACGTTGGAGGTTCACAGTAATAAATGTATCCAATTAAGAGGAGAATATGTTGAGTAATAAAATATTTTGAGATTGAAATTTTGTTTGGTCCTATAGTAGGCTAAGAATTTTTCAATATACATATGTATTTACTTAATTTCTCAATTTTTTATTAATTTTATGTTATTCAGTGTCTCCAATAGACCAATAGAGATCAATTGAATTAATTTCTTCATTATTATATCGAAATTATTGTTGAATTGGCAAAAAAATACATAGATTTCAAGAACATTCTCTCGGACTTTGGAATTGTGTAACTCACGCTAGAGATAATATTTTGAAATGATAAAAATAGATTCTTGTAGAAAATTTAACGCTTCACAAAAAAGGTCTTCTACAGTTTTTTGATATATTAATTTGTTCGAAAGTTATTTAACCCTAAAGTTGGATTGCTTTTAAATTTTTACATTTTTTTCCGACGCAATCATCAACTTTTTCTGCAAAAAATAGCCCAGGAACTATAAGTTGTTTCTACTCAGTTGAAGGATCACTATCAGGTAGATAGACAAAATTAATAATATATCTCTAACTTCAAGACGTTGTCAGATTAACTGATAAAATTCCCCAGTTTGTTTTGACGTTTATTGACATTCGATCATCGTTACAAGTTTTGTTGGTGCTTTTAAAGTTTTACAGGAAACTATGATAATATTTTACAGGTAGATAGAAAAAATTAATAATATATCTCTAATAATCGATTTTAGTGTAGATACACCCATACGGTCTTAACGCGTTTTTCATTTTTTTTCAATTTTATGTAAAGAATAAAAAAAATCACAAATTTAACTTTTACAAAATTTTGCATGAATAAGCTCTATATGATTTTGTTATTTATCTAAACTACTTATTACTATTATAAACAGTCCATTCGCACTTATGAACTAAATTAACATTATATACATATCAGCGCACAAAAATCAACAGTGCTTTGCAAAAATGCAGTGAAGGCAGACATTGAAATATTCGGGTTCTTAGTATTTATCATATAATCTTTTTTGGTATGTGTTTAGTTCATCTTAACCTATAGTAACAGTCAAAAGTTTTGGTAGATTTTTCTTTAAATATACGTATAAACGACATAACCTCAAATTTTTTTTTATAATTTTCATATACTTGAAAATAAAATGTCATGTCATGTGTAGATATTATGTATGCAATTCCGCAACAGTGGGAATTATTATCTAAAATGACGTTAGTTGTAAAAATTATTACGTATATTGATAGAGCATTAATCAGAAATAAGATTATTCAAGATTTCTTAAAAAACAACCGAGCTACAGACCGTTAAAGTTGAATTTATCAATTTTTGTTGAATAGTTCCCGAGAAATGTACCTACCATACAGGGTTGTCTCTGACCATACTACCACCGTCCATAAATTTCAATAAGTCTGGTAACTCCTTTGAAGTTGTTGAAATGTACCGCGTTTTTTGTGATCGGTCATAAATTATGCAGATAACAGCAAAAATGTGTTATACGGGGGTCAATCGGCACCGTGATCAATATGTTTACTCGGAAGTATGTCTACGAGGGACAGGCGTTAAATATTGATCATATTTAATACTTATGAATATTTATTTCTTTGTAAATGAAACCAACTGTTTTCAGATAATTTCACAATATATTAAAAAAAATGGTAATTCTAATATATTATGGAATTAATTGGGAACAGTTGGTTTAATTTACAAAGGAATGAGTAGATTCCACAGAGTAAGAGTTGAAACAGTAAATTTCACGAATATTCATTTATGAATATCATAATTTAACATAACGTAACATAATAAGTATAAAATAATTTGAATAATGAATTACATAGATCTATTGAACTAACCTAAATTTAGAGAAGCTAACTTAGGAAAATTAAAACCATTCTAGCAGAAAACAACTACCCACGACAATTTACTAACAAAATTATCAATAAACGAATTCATTCCATATATAACAACTCCCAAACTAATAAAAAAAATCCAATACTTATATTTCGCTTCCCTACGTGAATGGAATCTCAGAAAAAATAAACAAAATAACACAAAAGGAAAAAAGATCAATTTCCCACAAACTGATTGACACCAACAAGATATTTTTCTCAAAAATTAAACCAAAAATAAATAAACACAAGCAAACACATACAGTGTATCAAATTCCTTGCCAAGATTGCTCCAGTACATTCATTGGCCAGAGTAAACAATATCTGCAAAAGATTACAAGTTCACAAATACTCCAAAACAGATGTAACAGCACTCTCACATCATAGATAACAAACAGGACATGTATTTAACTATGACCAAACTAAAATTCTCGCAAAGGAAAAAAACGATAAGGTGAGAAATGTTTTGGAAATAATCCATATTAAACAAAATTCCAACAGCATTAATTCTAGAAATGACATAAAAATCTTCAGCATTATTTTTGACAGAATTTTATAAAAATAATAACAGATAATTATTTGAGTACCACCTCTGAAACTTTTTGTGCCTTACTATTGAATATATACTAAAATTTCACCTGTACTATCAAATAAAAATTTCAAAATGCAGTTGTTACTAGGAAAAAACCAATAATGTATGTTTTTTTTGTAAGTAATACATTAAAACTTGAAAGGCAAATACTGGAACCCTACCTGAGATAATTATTATACGACAGTCTAACCTAAATTCGAATAAACTTGGACAGAAACAGAGCAATAAGATCGGTGAGAAGCCATTATTACAGTACTAGATGCTCAAAAAACTAGGTTCAAATAAAACGTTTATTTCGCGCACTAAGTAGAACTCGTATCGACACTGCGAACTATTCAATTGAAGACACTCTGTTAAACTAGCTAGCCCACCCGGTGGGCACTCGAGGCAAACCGGCAGGGCAAGGGATGCGCGAGGACAGGAGGGAACGATTTTAGGTTTCGGCGAGAGTAAGCAGGGGTCGAGTTTAATAGAGGTACACAGGAAGAGCCTCGATCAGTTTCCCCCACTCTGTCGCGATTAGCCAGGTAATAAATATGATACTGCCTGAACTTTTCTTCCCTTAGAATGAGTCACAGCGAATGAATGATGAAACATTGGAAGTACTCATTATTGGTTAAATTAATAATAATTTTTTTGAATTAATTTGTATGTTAAATAATTACTAAACGTATAATTTAAATAAAATCTACCGAAACAGTCTTAAGTATGTGTATTAAATGAAAATAAAAAGTTACTTTATTCAAGGCTATAGGTACCTCTCATCGCGATTTAAATTATTTGGCACAGCTATTTTAGCTTATTTGATTTTATAATACTGCATTTTTATAAAATTAATTTAAAATAAAATCGTTTTAAAATATATATTTTGTTGTATTATGTACATTGTGTTATTTTTTTTGTAAACTATGATTTTATTCTTCTAATCAAGTGCCTCTCCCTCTAGAATTTGCAATTGTGTCACCGATTGTCATATTTTAAACATTTAATCTTTGGCCTTCAACAGAATGTTATACTTATCAAGCAGGTTACATTTTTTCGAAAATTAAACATGGCAAAACAAAATCCAGTTTAAAAAAAATCTAAAGCATTCTATCAAAGCAAATTACACATGTTTTATATTTCAGACAATATTACTGCGTTGGTCAAAGATATTTATTATACAGGTTGTCTCACGACGAGCTTACACTATGTATATACTATAAACTAGGTACGTACCAAATTATAAAGTATGGCAAATTTATATAAAATATGATAATATACCTACAGGGTATAACAAAAATAACAAAAATAACAAAAATAACAAAAATAACAAAAATAACAAAAATAACAAAAATAACAAAAATGCTGCTGCCTTGTGATCCATATACAACAAATTTTCAAAAATATCGTCCAGGTAGTAAGCTCGTCTACATATGGTGGTGGAAAATGTTGCAGAAAGAACAAGATACAGACTAAATAGAGAGGAAATTATTAAAAACCACCTCCTCAATTCTTAGAAATCAGACAGAAAAGTATAACTCTTCAAAGAAATTCGTAAAGCACTTATTACACTATGCCTTTTTCGTGCCTATTTTTGTGTCTATCTTCATGCCTTTTTGTTGGCTGAATTTCCCCAAATGACTGGCATTATTACACTATGCCTTTTTAAATTATTGTTCAAGCAGCAATTTCAGGGCTGCAAACATGAGAAAAATTGACATTGATCTTTGAGGTTAGATTCATTGTTTGTAAATTTTTGAAAGATTAAAACGATACCACAAACCACAAAGGATAAAATAAAGTTACAGAAAACATTACTAATTACTGTTATGACCACTGTAACACTTATTTTAAAAAGAAGAGACCAAAAAAAGAGAGCTCTTAGGAGATGGTGGGTGAAGCCTTGGATGAATCAAGAATTAGGCAATCTAAGCCTTACCAATGAATTTATCGCTGTCAATGATTTAAAATGAATTTTAGCTTTTACAAGTGCTTCTGTGAATGGTTTATCAGGAATCAGTTCCTTTAAATTGTCACATATTTCTGTCAAAGCTTTGGCTTTCAAATTTCTATTATGATAGCTTTTTGATTTGGCATCATACAGGCAAGGATGGTTTTCATACAGTTCAATCAAACGTGTAGCGTTTTCTGTTGTCCAGAAGTGGTGTTTACTGCAATAATACAATACAAAATTAGTTGTAACCTAATTTTCATAATAAGAAGTAATTGGATTATTCATTTAAACTTTCTCCTTGCCTTACTGGATTTTGATTTGTTCATCTTTTCTGCCATACTGTACTAAACTAAACGAAAACGGATTTATTTGTTGGTTATGTTGTCAAATATCAAGCCAAACAAATAATAACTGGTGTTGGCGAACCTGAGATTTCTACAAACGTCCTTGAAATCGCTTCGATTCAGGGGGAAAAATAGAACCAGTCCTATTTATTTTCACGCTTGGAACAGTCTACAAAATAGTCTCGCACGCATGCGTATTTGTTTAAAATTTCAGCCACCAGCGGTCAGGCAGACAAATAGGCACGAAAAAGGCATAGTGTAATAAGTGCTTTACGGAATATAGCAACAAGAAGAGATGGGATCCAAATACCATTACCAGAATTTGAAAGAATGCCATTCAATCGTACACAGACGGCTCAAAAGCAATAGAAGGAACAGGGATAGGAGAGTTCGGGCCAGGAACCAAACACTCTGAAAGCTTGGGAAAAACCCCAAGTATCTTTCAAGCGGAAATCCCATAAGTAGAGAAAGTGCGCCCAGTTCAATATTGATAAAGGATACAGAAGACAAAGGATTATCATAATGTCGGATAGTCAAGCAGCCATTAAAGCACTGAGCTCTTGTGTAATCAGTTCCAAAATGGTGTGGGAATGCCTAGACAAACTCAATGAACTAGGCGAGAACAATATAGTCACCTTACTACGGATTCCAGGACACACTGGAATAGAAGGAAATTAAATAGCAGATGAACTAGCAAAAAGGGGGACTGAAATATTTTTCTGGGGGCCTGAACCCTTTTGCGGAATCAGCCCCAATGTAATATTGGAAGAAATAAGCAAAGCCGAGAAAAAGAGAAGATCTGACCATTGGAAAGATCTAGTAGGGCTTATACAATCAAAGACTCTTCTGGGTGACTACAGCCTGTTGAGATCAAATGAATGCATGAGTCAAAGTAAAACTGCGCTAAGAGTTTTAACAGGGATCCTAACGGGACATTGTCGCCTGAATGAAGAATGTAGATTCCGTGGCATGGAAGAAGAAACCTACATCCACATACTTTCCAACTGCACAGCACTTCAGAATCCTAGAGCACAGCACCTGGGAGATTACTGGATAGAAGAGGAACACTTACCTAAGTTGAAGCCTGCAGATATCCTAAAATTCCTCCGGGAAATAGGACTAAAGCAGCAGCTAGTTTCTGAGACTCTCCTTAGAAACTAAGTAGAAATAAGGAGACACAATATTATGTCTTGTAGGTCTCAGTGAATGTCACACCAAAAACATACATACAAGCTCGTCGAATTTGCTGCTGCTGAGATGAAAAATATACCATTTGCATTATTAAAACTAGATTTTCTCTACATCATATTTTTTACGATATACTCAATAAATGAAAAAATACTATTTTTACTGGAAAATATCTTAGAGGAAAGTCACCAAATATGGAATAGTATCCTAATATGAAATGCCTTCATTTCTCTAAGACTATAAGTATGAAACGCAACACTCGACTATCTTCTGTTTCATTCGGTCTACTAACTATCGCTCCCACACCATCGATTCAGTTGCGCGAATGCTTCACGTGTGGCAGGCGTGTTTTGTTTTGTTGTCGTACAGAAAATTTTAAAGGTAAGTAATAAACGAGTATTACCAGCTGTTATGTTTGTTTACGTAAGTGTTATACTATTTAGTATATCGGTATTATGTTTATTTCACCATTTTGTGATCTTTTGTCATTAAAATATTGTGACTTTAAAAAATATTTAGAAGAGTTTGAACTAGTATAAAAATCCAAATATGGACAGTCGTCGGTGTCTAATTATGGAATATTGAATTAAATGCTTGATGTGTGGGCTCTGGGCACATTATGATTGTGTTGGTCCAGAGTTTGATACTTGGATCTGTGACTTTTGCAAGTAATTATGTAACTTCTCTCATTTATCACAATATATTATATTTATTTAATCGATCTCAAAGATATTAATGTCCATTTTTGTTATTGTTATGTTGATTTATGCTTATACTCCATATATGGATACATATTCCATATTTGGTTGCTCATTTGTGATTTTGTTTTTTGTGTTATATTTTAATTTGATAACTAATATATTTGATTAAAGGCTGTTAATTACTACATATAAATGTATGACTGATTAGTAAAAACATTGAACAGATTTAATTTATACGAAGTTTTTTTTATATCCCAAAAACAAAATGGTATTCCATATTTGGTGACTTTCCTCTATAATATATAACTTTCCTTGTTCGGCATCGATAATAATAGTGCTATTCTTTGTTAAATGATAAAAAATTGTGTAGATTAAACAATTAATATGTAAAAGTAAGCCTTGTTCCAGAGTAAATAAAGGGGGCGTTAGTGTATTCCATTTCTTAAATCAATGTGAAAACATGAAAAAAAAACAAAGTTGTCAAGCTCGTTAAAAGTGAGTCAAAAGTAGAACTAAAGTGACCCAATTGAAGTATTTTGCATTGGCATCACTGTCCACTGTGTCGTTAAAATGATTTACGACATTATTGTCTGAAATATAAAATGATGGATAAACACTTTCTCACGATGACATCTACTTGTATAAAACCAGTTGATAAATACATTTTGGTATGAAAGCAAGCGCACAGTGACATATATTTAAAATACGACGATTATAATATGCAAGACCATTTGCAGCTTACGTTGAAAGCATTTTTTTCTTCTTTTTCACTAAAGCTGTACACAACAATAATTAACAATATATGTTTTATTACGATGGTTTCAATGCATATTATACTTAGTCTTCATTAGATAAATGCTTGCATATGAAATAGAATACATTGAAATGAATTTAGCTTAAGTTCAATACTAACACTTTACATTATCAAACGCGCGTTTCGGTCTCTGAACAAGATACATTGGTTATCGAGACGCGCGTACGATAGAAACGCGCGTTCCGGTCTCTGAACAAGATACTTTGGTTATCGACACGCGCGTAAGATAGCTTAGTGGTAGTGTCTAGTGTATTCCGTGTCGAGAATGGTTTTAATCTTTACAGAGTGCGACTTTATCCACATTTGAAACGGCTGCTTATCTACTGCCTTATAAAACCACCACCGATCATGGAGTAGATTCAAAGAAGCGGTCGCTCTAGATGACAGGTAGCCAGGAGCGTCAAAATGATCATTTAAAAAAATATATGAACTAAAATAAAATTTATCATGTGAAACCGTCAACCAAAAGATCCAGAAATGCAACCTCGCTATACTTTGATGTGGGGCTAGAGGTAGCTACATAAATTGTTTAAAATAGTCTCTATTGTAAAAGAATTCGCCGGATGTATTTCATGGGGTAGAGGCATTGGCTTTATTTTGAAAAGGGACTTTTAGGTAATATGATTTACACA
>CAJUYI010003636.1:0-22159 GCA_910591695.1 Galerucella pusilla | reverse complement strand
TTTTTTTTTGTAATAGTTAATTAATCATATCCTGGACAGAAATTTGTTAGGCAACCCATATGTAACATACTCATTGACATATTTAATTTAATATAAAATACGTTTAATTAAATAAGCATCTCGGTGAAGGTCGTTTTATATCTGGATCTTGGACTAAATGCTTTTTTTGAATTCAGATTAAAAGTTAGCTGACCTTTAAATTCGATTTTGTTTCGGTGCCCTAAAATTTCTTCATCTTTTTTCCTAGTTTGTTCAGAATGAATTTTTTCTTAAGTTTAATAACCCTGCGAATTGGCTTAGTTTACCTCCGAATTTAATCAGTCAGTTAGGCAAACACCTGCTTTATTTACCATCATTTCATTAACGTCATTCAATCACATTATTTATTTCATAAGTGCTAAACAATTATAGAAATAATTTTAGTTTCATTGCCTATACCAAAATCGATTGTTAGCAGAATATTGTTTATTAATAGGGGTTATTAACGAATGATTTTGTGTTAACACCGCTAGATTCTTGAGCGCTGCTCAATGAAGCATTTAATCCCTTGAAGTTTTTCCCCCTTTTTTTATTACCAAACCGAAATCGCGTAAATTGCATGTTAATGTCCCGTTATCCATTAAACTTAACAAAAATTAATTGCTTAGGGTGAAATTATATACATTGAATTTTCTTGGGAAAAATCGGTAATTAACAGCTTTTAAAATGAATATTGAGATAAAGAGAGGTTATTTAAGAGTGTTTTGGGTTGCATAGCATGAGTTTATTCTCTAAACGTCTGAAGTTACAGGGCATCGGTAAGAGGCGAGGAAACATGGCGCATATCTGTCATAAACGTACAAATGGCGTACGGTACCTATTTTACCAAGTAAATAATTATTAATTATTACCACATACTTAGCACTTCAGATTTTTCATAGTTAAACGTGGCAAAAACGATTGTTTTCGACTGCATTCCTTTCAAGGCTTCAGATAAACTTGCCAAAGTATTAACAACATCTTAGTGACCGACACTATTGAACACAGTGGCTCGAAATAAAGGAATACATTTTTAAAATCAAAATAACCATTCTTGGTATATTATTATACCCTGAATATGTGGTACTAAGAAAAATTATAGGTGCTTAAAGAACACACTTAGACAGAAAATTAATAAAGCTAAAAAAGAATATGCGAATAGAATCATAGAAAATAGTCCAAATTCTTCTGGTGGATTATGGAACGCAGTTAACAGTATTTGTCCAAATCGAAAACCTAACGCAACAATAGAGACATTAGAGTTGAACAATGAACTCATAACACCGAAGAGTAAAATTGTAGATATGTTTAATAATTATTATAGCGACTTAGGTGAAAATTATGCAAATAAAATGAATGAAAATATAACCAATATAAATAATACTGTGTTTCTAAATCCAGTATCTGGAACCGAAACTATAGATATCATTAATAACTTGAAACAAAAAAAATCCCCAGGATGGGATAATATCAGATCAGAAACTCTAAAAGAAATAAATTTTGAAATTGCAAAACCTCTAACTAATATTTTTAATAAATGTTTTCAGAAGGGTAAATTTCCAAATTGCTTGAAGATTGGTATCATTAAACCACTATACAAACACGGTAACAAACAAAAAGTCGAAAACTACCGCCCTATCTCATTGTTGTCTGTGTTTTCGAAAATATTGGAAAAACTTATTAAAGATAGAGTGTATGGATTTCTTGAAAAGTTTCAAATACTCTCTGATAACCAGTTCGGTTTTAGAGAAGGGCGTTCTACTGAGGATGCCATATTGCAGCTAACATCGCAATTATATAAGGCGTTAGATAAAAAAGTTCCACTTAGGTGCATATTTGTGGATTTATCAAAAGCCTTCGATACTGTAAGTCATAAACGTTTATTAGAGAAACTGCAATGCTACGGTATAAGAGGTCCAACTTACTTTTTATTAAAAGACTATTTATCACAGCGAAAACAAATAGTAAGTATAGATGGAGTTTCAAGTCGTTCCAGGACAGTAACCTTTGGTGTTCCACAGGGAACAGTACTGGGACCTCTATTATTCACGATTTATACAAATAGTTTATTGCATTCCCAAGAATCAGGAAAAATAGTCAGTTTTGCAGATGATATGGCCATAATATATGAGGGTGAAAGCTGGAAAGACGTCAAAGTATCAGCATAACAAGATCTAAGACAAATATGTAACTGATTTAAATATAACAAATTGACTCTAAACAGCAAAAAAACACATTACTTACCGTTCACATCCTACTCCAATCACCTTCCTGATCTGGGACCATTAACAATTGATGACAAAACACAAATTTTTGAAAAAGATCGAATCAAATACTTAGGAATCGTAATAGAAATACATTTAAGGTGGGACTTACAAGTTAACAACGTCAAGAATAAATTAAGAGGTCTGCTGACTGAATTCAGATACCTAGTTGATTTCTTAACATTGAAAAACCTTAAAATTTTGTATTTCTCGTTGGTGCAATGTCAGTTGCAGTATGGTATCCTAAGTTGGGGAGGTGTAACAGAAACTAATTTGCAGGGTCTTAATGTCTTACAGAAGTGGATACTGAGAGTCATATTTAAAAAAAATATAGGGTTCTCTAGCGACAAACTTTTTTCACAAAATAAAATATTTGATGTTGGACAAATTTTCTGCGAAAAGATATTCAAAAATATACATAAAAATAAAATAAAAGTGCAACCAGTCCAACATTGTCACAACACGAGAGCAAAAGAAAACTCAATCAGTATACCTATATGTGAGAAAACAATCGGTCAACGCTCAGTGGAATTTCTGTCAGCAAAAATTTATAATATTTTACCTCTCAACTTGAGAAACATAAATAATCCTGGATCATTTAAACGATCTGTGAAGGAATGGATGTACAATACTGACAGAAAAAGATTCAATGATCTAGTCAACCTAAAATTTTGTATTTGATGTTATGAATCTAATTAATACTGCTAATATTTCCCAATTATGTCAATTTGCCTTCACTGATTTCTTTATTATTATTACTTTTCCCAATAATCATATATAGTTTTAATTATAATAGGTATGTGTTCGTTTATCGTTTCAGTAAAATATTTGTATTTGGAGTTTTATATTCTATGATATTTTATAAATGTTTTTTTAATTATGTGAAAATATCACGTACAAGCGTCTTTGGCGCTTCGGTGATTTTATGTTTATTCATGTATTCTTAACAATTTCTCTTTAAATTATTTATTATATTGTATCATATTCCTTGAATAAACATTATTATTATTATTATTGAGAACGCATTGGGTTATTACTCGTTTATTTCGGTTCACAGTGAAGAATATTGTTCTAATATTAGGTATTTCCATCAAAGACCTAATAAATGAAGATTAGATAAAAAGATGCGTTCGGCTTTTAAATTAGTGTGAAAATAATTCCGCGGGATGTAACTGGCTGGATGATCGATGGTGCGTTAGTGTAGCAGATATGGAACACTTTCCGTAACATCCAATTTCCCAGCACTTTTGGGGTAATTAAAATGCCAACTGGTGCGTCAACCTTAACGAATCACTCGCTGGAATTATCAAGCAGCAACAACTCAAATTTGAATCGAAACTTTTGATGTTATTATCAGCAATTTGTACATATCTTTTGTTAAAACCTTCAAGATGGTAACGTGGACATGATTCAATACAAATTCTCCTCTTTGAAATAGTTCTGTTCAAAGTTTCTTCGTTTTCACTGGGTACATTTTGCCACAATTGGTGTAGATTCAAAATTAGCTGTAACTTTATTTTTTGTGCGGTAATTGTCTTCCAATATCTCTTACCCAGTTCCAATAGCCTGGTTGTGACAACACCTCAATCTCTGGACTTTTTCTTGTTTCCAAAACTAAAAAGACATGTTAAAGGATGGAGGTTTGCCACGATTTAGGATGTGAAGGCCTCATTGCTGGGAAAACTCATGGCAAAACCAAAAAGTGCATATATTTTATCATAACTAATATTTTTGCTGAACTACTGGCATCACTTCCCTGGGAATTATAAAATAACAACGAGTTATGGAAATCGAAAGAACTTTATTTTTCTTCCCAAATAAAACTTATTTGGACAGTCTCTGTATGAACAATACACTTCGCTGTGATGTTTTTTCATTTTATAAGAATAATAGTCTATACCACTATATTTTCATAGTTAATATTACTACAGCGCACAATCGATTAGTCAAATAACACAATTAATATCGCCGATTGAACACCTTCAAACAATGAAGCAAACAAAAATGGCGTTATGAATTTTGAGAACAGATTACAAATGATTTTGAGCATGTTTTGACGTTTTGATTATGTTAGGTTGGGTTATCCGTCACCGTTATTGTGCATGGTTGCCAAGGATGTGGTTTGTGGAAAAAGTATATACACATAGATTCAAAAGTTTTGCATCACCCTAAATCTCCGAAAAAAAAAATGTGTTCATTATAAATGGATCGGAGATTAATCAAATAATTAGTTTCAATAAAAAAAACGTGTATATTTGTCAAAAATTTTTATTATCCAATAATAAACTTGCTTTAAACATAAAAAGTATTCTTAGAAATTAAATAAATTAAATAGAAATTGATTCTTTTTAAAGAAAGGCTAAGTGAGAGCCTGCATGAGAACTTTTAATAAAGAGTATTTCCACCTCTAGAATTTATGCAAGCTTGAAGTCGCTTGCCCATGCTGTTTACCAAATTATTGATATTCTGTTGAGGAGTATTTCGCCATTCTTCTTGGGCCGCATGAACAAGTTCTTGTACACTTCTGGGTGGATTTCTGCGTGCTACCACTGCCCTGGCAAGCATGTCCCAAGCATGTTCTATGGGATTCATGTCAGGAGATAGGGCAGGCCAGTCAAAACGATTGATCCCTTCAGTTTCAAGATACTCATTTACAGCTCTGGTCCGATGAGGTCGGGCGTTATCGTCCATAAAAACGAAGGAATTGCCAACAGCTGCGCGCCATAGTCTCAAGTGAGGATGTAGAATCTCTTCAAGATACCTATCACCAGTCATCGTTCTCTTCACATGAATTAATTCTGTGCGATCATTTAACATAATACCAGCCCAAAACATAGCACTTCCTCCTCTGAAGGGCGGCACG
Organism: Galerucella pusilla; assembly: GCA_910591695.1. Taxonomy (NCBI): domain Eukaryota; kingdom Metazoa; phylum Arthropoda; class Insecta; order Coleoptera; family Chrysomelidae; genus Galerucella; species Galerucella pusilla. Next base: position 17,014 of record CAJUYI010003636.1, on the reverse strand, counting down.
GGGCGAGCATGGGCAGGCTGAGCAGCTCTCGTGGGATCCCGCCACACACGTATTCGATGGCTATCTTGTACCAAACAAATCCTTGTCTCGTCGGAAAAAAACACCGAATTCCAAAATTATTCAGGCAAGGCCGCGTGTTCTTAAGCCCACTGTAGTCGGCGTACTCTGTGCTCAGGTTGTAGTCTGGGCACTCTTATTGGTCGGCGGCACCTCAAACCTGTCGCAAGTATTTGTCTTCCTAATGTCGAGATCGATACTTGAACTTCCAACGCATGTCTCATATCTCTTTGAAGTGCTGGTATTGCCATGGTCGGGTTTCTTCGGATAGTTAAGTGGATATAGCGGCTCTGCCGCTGATTAGTAACACGCCTTCTACCGCCTCTAGGTCTATCACGAAGGGAATTGGTCTGGAGATACCGGTTTCATACACGAGACACATCACTTTGCCAAACGCCAACTCTGTTTGCCACGAACCTTTGAGAAGGACCTTCTTCAACTTAAGCTACTTTTCTTGCACGGTCAATCTCACTTATGACTTGACGATTCATGTTTGCACTCAAAACATTTGTATATTGCAAAAAATATGGAACATATTGAAATGGTAAACATTGATAAACAAGCCAACAAAAAATTGTTAGCGCAAAAAAAAATCCTTCGCATTCGAAGAAGGTGATGCAAAACTTTTGAATCTATGTGTATTTATGGTATGATTTTCATACATTAAGATCTATTTAATTGTATAATTCTTTTAATGTTGATAAAATTGGCAAGTAATTATCGAATATTTGTATCTGTATAACTATCACACTTAAAAAAATGCTTATAAAATATTTGACCTATGATCGTAAGTTGAAGGAAATATTATGCAAATTGACAACTCTGTTGACAAATTTCGCGAAGCAGCCCGAACGGAGTCGACATAAGACGATGGGCATTTAAATGGGTATGTCCACCCATCTCTCTCTCTTTTTACTGTTCTCTGTCAAGCTTTTGTATCTGTTCTCTTTATAATCTGTGGTTGTACCAGCTTTATATGACGCGCACTCAGCGCACTGTGTACTTCATGTGAAAAAAATTGAAACAATTTTTTTTTAAATGGCATTGTAACTATTGATATAAAAAAGGTAGTATGAAGCTGGAAGTTTTTGTTCCAGATGATTCAAAATAACGATAAGCGAATTGTGGAACTTTCCATGTATGTCTGTGTATAAATTGTTCAAGTTTTGTACACTTCATAAAATTTGTGTGTGCACTTTTATTATGCACTATAATCACATAAAAGTGATTTGATTATAAATAACAGTGAAGAGACGTGATATTCACACTATTCGAGTGGATTATGACTCTCGAATCTAATCGTAATAAAATGTTTCAGATTGTGCGACCTCATAAAAAATATACGATAAAATAGAAATATTAGGTACTTGATTCAATAAAAGTTTGATAAAACGCATTGGTAGAGTGAAAGGGCGGGCTTATGTATTACTTAAAATAATTGAGATACCTTTTTTTAAGATTTGCCATCGTTTCGATAAGGTATTTAACTGTAAACGAAAGGAAAACAAAATCTGAGCCAAACAAGACAAATGATACGATCCTCAACGAAAGTGTCTTGATACGAACGTCAGTGTCTATCTGAACAAAGATTTGAAGTAAAAAATCAGCCAAAAAACGTATTTTTCCGAAAAAAAACTTTCTCGTCTTCTACCAGAGCATTAAAACATTTATTTTGAGGTATATTTCACTTTCTTGCTACTTTTATTTATCTTATCTAATTCTTCATACCAAAATCGTGAAATTTGCGGATTTTTAGGCGGATTTGCCGTGACAGAGTGCGTAGCGTGTACGGATTTGCGGAGAAATTTTCCGAGTAGAATAAGGGGCGAGGCTGATAAATGTCTTAACACCATGGTGTATATGTATACAATTTTTCCCACTACCAGCCAAATTTAAGACGAAAATTAAAAATAATTCAGTATTTACCTCGTCGTCTAACTGACAAGTACACTGTCAGTTTTCGATATATTATGAACGTACTCGGTATGTCAACTGTCATTTTTGGAAGAGCGCGAATTTTAAACTAATGACCTTTTTATTCAAATAATTTTATCTTGATAGGTAATTTCAAGCAGTTAATATGTTAGATAATCTCCTGGGTGTACAAAATTATGTTGCACAAGTTTTTGTTGAACTACTCTATAACTGAATTCTCAAAATATTCGAATTTGTCCATTATTGACTTAGATTAATATTAGAGAAAATTATTAATCACTAATAGAGAAATTCAACTGCTTAGTTGGCTGGAAGATGCAATAATCGTCAAGTTCACAGCTAGTGGTGTAAGAAATTTTTTTATGTGCATTTATCATCCTTCTTTCACAAAATCATCTAGAGTATTTGAACTTTTCACGTGGACTGTCGTTCTCTGGTGTTTCTTCACATCGTCGCAGTTTGAATTTAGATAAATGTCAACAAGGTAAAAAAGAAATAAATGTATAGTTGTCGAAATTTTTTAAAAGTGATTTAGAAAAAAATTGGGGTTTCCAATGCCACCGAAACGAAGGAAGCGATTCATATAATATCATGGTTCAATTCGTATTGGAAACAAACCAAATTTTTGTGAATCTTATGTTTAATTCTGTCAAAAAAAAAGTGATAAGTCAGAACATCCTCAATCACCCTTGATATTTTCCGTCTCGTACATATTATGAGAGGATAAAATGCAAATTCCCGGCGCTTCGTAAGGGATTCATTTCAACCAAGCAAATAAATTCTCAGAATACAAAATATATGATGTTAATCTCTTGCGTTTAAGATAACATTGCGCGATAACGATGGCTATTGAAACATTTCGAATAATAGAGAGATATTGCTTGCTAAAAAATGGTCTGCGGTAGTTACCTTTGCGGTATTTTGACGCTTAATGCGCGATTCAATTCTTTACGTCTCTAAGGGTACGGACAGAAAGAAAGCGGGTTGCCTGCTCGCTGGTTATCGGTGCCGATCGGCGCCTAAAATCAGTATGCGTATTGAACGTGGACGCACAGAGACAAAACAGGCTGAAGCTTGTCGGCGCGTGTAGCAAGCTGCTGGCATTTTACCGGAATGGATATTTAATTATAAGCGAGCAGGCAATGGATACGAAAGCGTTAATTTCTGCTGTTTTCAAACAAATTCCTGTATGAGACTAATGTGATGAATTTCACAGTAATAAAAATCTGGACGATCTTTTAATTGTTTAAGCAACTGATGATACCTACTCTCCAAATTGTGTTCTATTTTGATTAATAGGATGAATACATCTTTTCCGACTTTTTAATTCTAAAAACGAATTGTTCAACAAAATTTCTTCGTCAGATGAAGAAGACATTTTTGCACTACTCACTTACCTCCAAGTAATAAAATAAATCAACCCGCTTTCTCTCTGTGTGCTAGCCTGCCTCTTTCGGCGCAGGTTTTCGGCTCCGATAATCAGCCAGCAGGTAACCCGCTTTCTTTCTGTCCTTACCCTAACGCTAATAACGTTAGCGCTTCCCGTAATTTACGGTTACGTACCGTTGAGTGTTATGGTAAATACCGCACCTAATAGGGCATGTCCACGATAGTTGACATTGACAATACTTTGGTGGTAAAACAATAAACAATAGACATGATGAAAAATTATCAAACAACAAACAACTATTAACCTATATTATATATTATTAAATATGCAAGCTCAACAATTAAAATAACTTTGAAAGTACACTGAAGCAAAACCTACTAAACTCAAACACGATCTATCATTATAAATCAGCATAACCTCACTATTAAGTACCACGTGGTCTGAACGCTTTGTTTATTGTTTTACCACCAGACTATTTTGTGACGTCATGTGGACATGCCCTATTATCCTGCGCAATTGCCAAAATAGAACAAATCGCATCGGATTTGTGAGGTTAAGGTGTTTGGTTATCATTGTGTTTATTGTTTAGATGGTTTAAAATAGCGCTACGCAATATCTCTCTAATAACAAACTTTGAAGCTGATAATTTTGGATTGTTCGTTGCACATAATGACAATTTTCTTCTTTTCTTCTCATGATGTATAGCCCTTATAAAATATACACACATGATAATTTTGTTAAGAACAAATACCACTGAATATTTGTAAGATTTTTGATAAAATTTTTATATGGATTCAATTTATTTGTAGATATTTCCTCTCATCATAGGCGTGTTATATAATTTTTAAAATAGATTGATTCATTTGTAAATATTACCATCTACCACGGACATACGATCAAAATAATTTCAAAGGGGGTTGAAAAACATTAACGCGTTTTCAAATTAATCTCAACTCCTTACCCAATCCTGACTAATTACTGTTGTTCACAGCCCTTAACGCAAAACACCAAATAAACAAACATCAATTTCAAATATTTAATATACTAAGGTAGGTGAATTGATGAGCTCTAATTAACCGCCACGCGGCCCTAAATAATGGTTGTGCGTCAAGTAGATATTTATATTCATTAGTTTAATTGAAACTAGACATTTTTCAATTTAACGATGTCATAAAAATAATATACCTATTGTGTTTGTTTATCCCTAACCCTTCTACACAGTCAAAATATTAAAATTATGTTAGGCATTACCACGCTTATCTCATGGGACTTTTCTTTTGTATGAGACACAATGTCGTAATGGTTGTTACATTAATAATCCTTTTTTTCATCCGTATTTTCACATTTAATTCAATGACCAACGGACTCTGGAAGACTAAAATTTGCAACGTTGAAGCGAAAACCTTTTAACGTTTGTATTAACGACCTTCGCTTATTAAATCTTTGTAAATACGTTCCAGTCAGTCGATCGACAAAAAAAAAACTTTCTAGCTTCACCAGAATCATAGTCTTCTCGCAAACATAAGAGGTACCAGCTTTGTATATATATTTTAAGGGATATACTAAACCCATCATTATCTCGAACAGCATAATCCATCACTTATTTTAGGAGACAAAGTGGTGTAGGTTCAAGTTTAATAAATGGTTAAATACAAACTTGTCTTAAAACAATCAGGTTTGTACAAATTACACTCTCGATAATGTAACGGTACCCGTTTGGTAAATATTCTAACCAATATAATATTCCAGACACATTATCTCAAGCACCATCATCAATCACTTTATTTTTATTTTTTGGAAGCGAAGGAAGCTCAAGTTTGATATGGTTAAACAAAAACCTTTCTAGGTTTACACAAATTCAACTCTCTTTCTCTCGTGAGTGTAATGCAATATGTTGAAGGGCAGACACCAACAGACTAATACCAACACTGCTCTTCAATTTTTGTTGAATAAACTCACTATAAAATGATCTTTACAGCAATAAGTCTGTTTTTCTACTACTAGTTGTGAAGTTAACAATTATTGCTTCTTCTAGACAACTGAGAAGTTGAATTTGTTGAATTTATCCATTAGTGGTTAATAATGGAAAAATTCAAATATGCTGAGAATCCAGAGATAGTAGTTCAACAAAAACTTGTGCAACATAATTTTGTATACCCAGGAGATTGTCTTTAACATGTTTGCTGTTTCAAATTACCTATCAGGATAAAAGTATTTGTAGAAAAATGCCATTTCTTTAAAACTCGCGCTCAACAAAAAATGACATAACGAGTACGTTCATAATATATCGAATGGCATATTTGTAGCTATTAGTTCATGAAACATAATCAGAAAGTGACTAACTCCATTTTCAGGTTTGTGACGTATCTGTAGTGAAAGTTGCAAACATTTAGAAATTCTGAATCTCTAGTTTTTTCCAGAAATATCCAGTTTAAAAATGTTTTCAATTAATGTTTGCAAAGAAGTACTAATATATTTTAATGAAACACCAAAAACCGGATGTCGTCTCAACACCCCTATATTTCCGTCTTAAGAGTTAATGTGCTCGAATTGAGCCTTGGAGGGAATCATTCCAAGCATTAAACAAGGTGCGAGTCAGCCAGTACACTCTAATAGTTAAATGTTGGTTAAAAGCGTGGATTTTTGTTTATAAATTTGTCAGCTGTTATATTCTATCAATTTGCGAAGTTATATTCAGCTAAACTTGTTTGAAATATTAGTAGACCACATCAATATATTTAAATGTAGAGCGTGGCTCATAACTTTCAAGTGCTCAGAGCAGGGTTTCCCAACCTTTTTTTTCTTGAGGCTCCCCGGACTACTAATAATATTTTCATGCCCCCCCCCCCTTTTACTTTTACAGTAAATTCAAAAAACGCACATTATGTACTTAAAAGCATTTTATTTTAATTCTAATAAAGAAAACTTCAAAAGTTTAAAGTAAAATAATAAATGTTTTTTATCCAAAAAATTTAATAAAATAAGAGTAGGTATTAATGAGACACTTGAGCTTGCATGTTCTGTACCAGTTGGTTTATTCTGGGTTCTGTTCTTGCCAGAGCTATCATCAGGTCGCTATCGACAGCAAGACGATTTCGCTGCTCAGTTTGAATTAAAACTAGAGCAGAAAAGCCTGTCTCACACAAGTCAGTTGAATAAAACGGAATTAATACTCGTAAAGCAAGAGAGGCAAGTTTCGAATAAACAGGCAATCTTTTGATCCAAAATTTCTCCAATGTCAATGTCAATTCTTCCTGAACTTCTTCTGGTAATTGTAACACATCGACAACAAATGGATTTCTTGTCATGTGTCATATTGGTGACTCTGAATCAATGTCTCGATAGTATCGGCGAAATTCGTATTCCAGCGCTTGTAAATGAGTTTTTATGCCAGCTTCCAAATTTGCGTCCAGTTTGTTATTTTTAATTGCTTCGAACAGCCGAGGAAAAGATATAACATTTTCAGAAAACAATTTTTTATTCCAAAGTTGAAGCTTTGCTATGAACCCCTGAATATAATCATAATTGCTTATTACAGTGCCGTTTCTGCCCTGAAGTTTCAAGTTTAGCTCATTCAAGGCACCAAATATGTCAGTTAAATAAGCCAGCATACATTGATTTGTTGTTTTTTGTTTTTTTTGCCTGTTTACCACCTTAGTGATTATAAAAAAAATGCAAACGCTTTGCGCCCCCCTTGACATCTATCTATGCCCCCCTTGGGAGGCGTGCCCCCCTGGTTGGGAACTCCTGGCTTAGAGGAACAATTTATCTCAGAGAACGGAGAATAAATTGACTTTTTTATTATTAAATATTATTTATATACTAGCGACCTACCCCTTCTTCGCACTAATAGATAAAGAGATAAATAAATATATTTGGGGAAATGGAGTTACCTTAATACTTTTTATAAAAATGTCTCCAATTTTTCCGAATTCAAGAGCTAGGATGGTTTCCAGGGGTCAGTTTATGTTTTAAATCATAAAACTTTAGTTCCTCTTAAGCAAAAATTATGTAATAAATTTGACGTTATAGATAAACAATTTGCATATTCTTTGGTGGATGAGTAGTAAGCATGCCAGACTCGCGGTAGACCCGGGATCGATTCCCCGTGAGAATATTTCTTTTTTACTGTTAATTTTATTTTCAAATAATTATTCTGCTTGATATTAATAACGACAAAAGGTAGACGTTCAAAATATTTAGCAGAATATTCATTATTATAGATAATGGTACGGTACCCTTCATGAGGGAGTCCGACTGGCAACATCTACTTATAACAGCATCGTATATTTAAAAAGGGAAACCGTAGCATTATACAAATTGGACATTCAAGAACTGTACGCTTACCACAAAAAAATTAGTGGAAACATAAAATTGAATAGTTAAATTTTCAATTTGAAGTTATATTACAGTTTATAGAAATTTTTATTTTCTAGATTTTTCCTTAAGTGGGTCGTAGAATATGCTGTTCGACTCGTGTGAATTGTCCATATCGCACTTTAACTTTGTCCTCGTGCGATATGGCCATTATATCCACACTAGTTGCACAAACTACTATTTCTATCAAAATATGCCCTTTTACATTTAAAAACAACCTGCCAATGTCAAATCAATTCATCCATCCATTTTAAAGTTATCGAATTAAAACATTCAAGTTTTCAAACATTTCAACACCCTGTATTTCGAAAAGTAAATGTGCTAGACCCCTTAGTCGCGCAAAAAAAATTATGGAAATAATAGTAAAAATTTATCCGAACAAATTCAAGTAGATCACCAGCACTGCGAATACCAGCTTTGCATGGAATTTTTATATAGCATCGGTGGTTCAGTGGTAGAATGCTCGCCTTCCACGCGGGCGGCCCGGGTTCGAATCCCGGCCGGAGCATATGAATCGCTGCTTCGTAAACGAGATAGAGACTAAGGAAAGAGCACAAGCACGCAAGCAAGGCACATAACGAAGCAACGTAACATAACGTAGCGTAACGTAACGCGTAACGATCAGATCTTTTGCGTCGCGACCCCTGGTCGCTCAAACATAACCTGACGTAAAGAACTAAAGTTCCAAAACCTAACTCCTCCTAACTCCTAAACTACCGTGGTCTACTTAAAGCACTGCATTACTGATGAATTAACGATACAAAGGAAATTGACATTACTATCCACAACAATCAACAACATTTTTTTCTAAATTTGTAGCTATGAAGTAAACTTTTCACTCTTCCCTTTCTGTATACTGTTAATGTAAACGCCTGTCACGAAGCCGGCTTTTCCAGTATTTACCGAACCCTGAATGTAAACAAGAAATAAAGCCGTGCAAATACAGCGAGAGAAATATGACTATACCCTGCTTTACAGCATGGGATTTTTGGAATTATTATTAGATGTACGTAAGTTAGTAGTTAAATATCTACAAACATGTGTTTATATTTTTTGGAAGGGTGTATTTTATTTTTTTAATGATTTTCATGTCGAAAAATTTCAATGTGGAAGATGAACCAACAATTTTCATTAAGAAAGACAGGAATATGGATCCCGAATGGGTATTTCGACAGTCATTTTGTTTTTGTCTATACCAGTGTAGGTATCCTGGAGTCCACAGATCATTAAGTTCAAAAGTGTCAGCACATAAATAACCGATAAGAACTGATAGAGTTTGAATATGTTTGCTTTAATTGAAATTGAATAGTCAAATAATGCTCAAACTTGAGAGAAATAAATCTTAGCTTAAAGGGAAAACATCCTTGATGCCTTACAAAGTGAATGATACATTTTGTGGGTAAGTTTAGTGGACTGAGTTGGAAAAATAGTTAGTTCTTGTGGCATGATAAAACTGTAAATATTATCAATCAATATACTTATTTTTAAACGTATTATGTATATTTAATACCACTGCTCCAAACTCTAATACCCAAAATAGGATATATTACAGTTGTTTTATTGTTAATCAAGTTGAATTTGATATAATATAGACAGAAACGTTGATGCCTTTACTACCTGCTTGATTGAATTACACGGTTATATGTATATATTTTTAATATATCGAATATCATGAGAAATCTCTCTGATTTATTACTATGTCAATTAAAATCTAAATAAGAAATTCAAGACGCTCACTAATTGAAATGTAGCATATGGCTTCCTATATATCAGTTGCCTTCATCAATGCCTTTATGCTCTATACTCCATTTCTTACATTATTGCTTATTGAGGTCATAGGCGTACGTCCAAATTCATTTGAAATAGTAGAATAATTTTTCCAAGAAGTTGCGGATATTGCAAATATAAGTAGAAGCAGTAGTATAGAGTGATGAAATTGTAATTTGAGATGATGATCTTAGGAAGATCAAGAAATTCGTAGAGAAAATCGGTCAAATCGGTAGACCAAAAGTTAGATGGATAGAAAATAGAGGCAGACAGAAAAAATTAAAGATGGGAGAAAAAAGACCCAAGACTTAAAGAAATAAAGAAAAGAACACCATATGTTGAAAACAGTTAATTAATGGAAGATTGTCAGTAGTAGTAGACGGTTTCACACAGGGAAAGTCTACAATTGACGCTATTCATACTATCAAGCAGATAAGGAACACAAAATGGAAATAGAAATGCTATTTATAGATTTCCAATAAGCATTTGATTCAGTAAGACGAAGTGAACTGATGAGAGGACTGAAAGAACAGGGGATAGAAAATAAGTTGAGAGGATTAATTGCAATGACTATAAAGGAGTCAAAAGTGAAGATACTTGCAAGTAAAGGAGAAACGGAGGGCTTTGTATCTAATAGAGGCGTGAGACAGGGTGATGGTCTATCAACAACACTATTTAATTTGGCTCTGGAGCATGTTCTGAGAAATGTGAACAAGGGAAAATAAGAACGAGCGGGGGCCAGATAGTCGCATATGCAGATGACATAGTGATAGTAACGAAAATAAGGAATATCATGAAACAAATGCTACTAGAATTAACAAAAGAAGGGGAAAAATGGGATTAAAAATAAATAGAAACAAAACAAAAATAATGACAGTTGGTAAGCAAAATGATGAAAATAGGGGAATATGAATTTGAGGATGTGGGAACGAAGGGGGAACGAAGATCAAAGAAAGACGAAAAAATAATGGCTGCTAATAGGGTATACTATGCCAATAAGAAACTATTGAAAAGCAATCAATTGACTAGATACACTGAATTTAACATTCACAACACAATAATAAGACCTGTGATAATGTATAGAGCAGAAACGATCACAATGACAAAAAGAGATGAAGAGGAGTTGAGGATATTAGAACGAAACATAATGAGAACAATTCTAGTTCCCATAAAAACCGACGACAATGAATAAAGGCAACGTATGAATCATGAAATACTGAGAGAAATGAACGTGGAAGATATAGTAAGCAGAATAAAAAGACAAAGAATAAAATGGCTCGGACATGTATGGAGAGAAGGTGAGCGAGCAGTCGCTTGCTCAATGCTACAGTGGGAACCAGGTGGTAGGAGAAGGCAAGGAAGACCCAGATCTAAGTGGCTGAAGGAGGTGGAGGAGAATTTGAGAAGATTAGGAATCGTCAGATGGAAAGAAAAAACGAGGGATATGATTCTATGGAAAAAATAATGGAATGAAGGGGATTGATCCACCGCAGAGAGCGGATCTTGAAAGCAGTTATGCGGCGCAACCCCACAAGGGGTGTCTAGCCACTTTAAATATATTGTCAGTAGTGAGCTCCTCAACAGAAAATGAAACTGAAAAATTCAACGAATGCATTTCTGATGATTACCTATAAGAAAAACATGGAGATCTGTTAGATTTTCGTAGTAGAGGGATGACACAAACATTTTTGGTTGGATATAACCTTGTCGATGTCTACCAAGAATATTTCGAAAACGATTGGAATCATTCCAGAAAAATTAGTTATGGTTATACCTAGTCATTGTAGAAAAATGAAAATGCGTTGAGCATGTTTCTAAATTAGAACAAAAGGAGTAGTGGATGAAGTGACTGAAGATCTCTCAATTTCACTCTAAAAGTAGGTACATTTTCGTGACCGTATATTTAAAATTATTTTCCATAGTAAATTTATTGTTGTCTTTTGTAGCAAAAACGATATTTTTCTTGATTAACTTGACACAGAAACTTTCAAGTAACAAAATTAAAGCCATATACGTTACCTTCCAAAAAATTATGTGAATGGGGAATAATACACCGAAAAATCGTTTTCAATCAACGCTTTTTGCGCTTGACACCCTAATGGACACCTAAAGTGACCGGAGGTGCCATTAGAGACCTCTAATGAAATGACACCAAAGCCAAATTGTCTGTGTTTGATTCTTCTTTTTCACTTTCACTGAACTCTATGTAACAATCAGTGTGTGAGGAAAAGGTTAGAGGCTTAATTATGCTATTAACCATCGTAACTGTAATTTAGTAAAAAAACAAGGAGTGCTAGTGTTAGTCGATATCTATATAGGCTGTCCCAAAACCAGAAAAAGTAGAACTATTTATCGCTTCGACAATATGGCAACCAAATCTCATTTATATTAAAATTGTTTGAAATATATTCACACGAGATTCTACCGTTGCCAGACTGTTCAAATTTTCAAACAGTGTAAAGGAAGACTCACACAAAACAGAAACTTGGGGTTGAATTTTGAATAAAACCAGTATCTTTCTTCTTTTATTTCGGTTCCTGAACTGCGACTCACGATTTCTCCCCTACAAGCAAATATCTAACTAAGGACTTACAACTCTCTTAGGAATTTTCTAAATTGTAGAGATGCACGCGTTTAAGATTAATACCCGCATTATTTAACTAATTTGTATTTGTTTCGCATGCTTTGTATAATCGAACCCCATAGTACACAGTTATAGACTGATAACACTTGTGAATGGTGTTGGTAAGCTCTTCAATCATATTTGAAAAATGAGATTTGAAACATGGTCGGGGAATATAAATATTATCCCTGGATCACAGGCAGGATTTCGCAAGAGGCGTGGTTGCACTGACAGTTTATTTACTGTTATGTCCCCTATACATATTCAGTTGAGATTGAAGAAAATGAAAGTATTTGTGGCGCTTAAAGATTTCAAACGTGCATTTGATTATAACATTGTTATTATGGCAATAGCTATTCACATACAGGGTGTACCAATATTACGACGAACTTCGGTATAATGGTTATTTTAAGAGATATCAAAAAATGTTATCAACAAAAGTAGTAGATGTGCTGTGGGTCCATATTTTGAAATTATATCGAACTCTACAGAGTGCTGCATAACTCCGTTGCAAACCAAACATATTATCTTTCAAATGGGAACCCCTGTATATTATACCAAATTCGGATTGGTTACATTTTTTTGGAGCTTTTGATATACGGTTTTGTCACGTTATACAGAGTCCTTCAAAAGATATGGACACGTTTATGTAAAAATCGTAGGTAAAACAACGCTCTGTAGCTTGTTGTACGTTAAAGAAAAAAAATGTATTTTGCCAAACAGAGTTTTGTAATATGATGCAATATCTCCGTATCCCATTGAATTTCGATTATATTCTTTCTTGAATACAGGGTGAACGGAAACTCGAACATGTAATTTTCTTTCTTCTTTCAAATGGAACATCCTGTATTTTATAGCAAAAATAGAGTCTTCGATTATGTAACTTTAATTGTTGTCAAGCATTCCCTATACCCAAAGTTTATAAAAACAGAGTTATCTGGTAATATTTATTGTAAACTAATATTATTGACCTATTATGTGAAAGCAATAAATGTTGTATGTAACAAAAATTCTTGATTAATGATAAATTTCAATGAATAATTCATTCTAAACAAAACTAGCTGCCATAAGTATAATCCTAACCGTAATATTAAGCTGAAGGTTCAAAATCTACAAAATCGCGAATTTTGAAGTTAAAATTGGTAGTGATAAGTTAAAAAAAAGGTATGACATTCTAGAAGGAGTATTGCAGAAAGATACATTTAGTCCTCTTTTGTTCTCATTATATATATGTTACCGTTGAAGTATATAAAGCAGTTATTGCATAGAATACCTAGTTATTCCATGAAATAACTGATCGTGTCCGTTAAAGTGTGTAATATATTATTAATTTGACACTTTAACTAGTTATTCCATGAAATAACTGGGTATTCTATGAATTAACTAATGAGAGACAATAAAATTGTAAGATAAATAATTTATCTGATATAAAATTGAGCTAATGATAGACAATTAGAATAAAAAAGTATCTAATTTATGCAGCGTATAAATGGTATTTATTTTATAGAAACGTTCCATTAAATCATTGTTTGAAACAAGAATTACTACTACACTTTGAATTACAAGGAACATTATTTCTAAATCCAAAAAATTTTTGTTGGCACACTGGGCTTTACATTTGTTCTCTTCTCTCTATGGCCTGGAATAGTTCATAAATGCAGTAGGGGTGGAAGGTAAATTTATAAATTTATTTGTCGTGCGTGATATATGATAGATTATTTTGCATTATTCTATGAAATAACTAGTTAAACCATGAAATACAAGGGAGTTTAACATTTTAACAGACACCATCAGTTATTTCATGGAATAACTGGGTATTGTATAGAATAACGGATTTCATACTTCAAGGGTAACATATATATGTCCGATTACAAGGAACATAATTTCTAAATCCAAAAAAGTTTTGTTGACACACTAGGCTTTACATTTGTTCTCTCCCTATGGCCTGGTATTATTATAGTTCATAAATGCAGTAGGGGTGGAAGGTGAATGTATTTGTCGTGCGTGATATATGATATAGATTATTTCGCATTATTTTATGAAATAACTAGTTTAACCATGAAATACAAGAGAGTTTTACACTTTAACAGATACGATCCGTTATTTCATGGAATAACTGGGTATTCAATGGGCTCGTTTAATAAAATTTTTAAATCATTTTTAACTGTCGTAAAACAAAGTACTGAGGATAAAAATATGATTCTGAAAATTTCATGTCAATAGAATATGTCGTTCTCCTGATACAACAAATTAAACAAGCATACCGTAGCGGGGCGAAGACTATAACTGTGACGTCACCGCATATGAAAGTTAATATGCACAAACATTACGCTTCTGACTGTAACGTGCCTTTTGTAGAATTTATTTATTTTGAATTACTTACAAAATTTTGTGTGAATAAAATAAAATGTGTGGACCTAATTTTGAAAAAGCAGACTCATTAAATCTTCCAGAAGTGGACTTAATAATGATTATGGAGGTTTTTAATCAAGAACACGAGTTTATTAAATTATAATTTTATACTATGTGATTTATCGTTTTTGGCTGTTTTCCGGCAAGAATTATCAAAATGCAAATATTTCCATAAATACATGTTCTCTCAAATGATATACAAGGTGATTCCAGATGTTTTTATTTTATTCCTGGTCTGGTGGACAACGTTGCGGAGATAACGCTATAGGTTACTCAGTGAAAAATTGCAATTTTTTAAATGCAGACTGCCCAATCAAAGGAGCTTCTCCAAATGCTATTTATGATGAATGTGAAGTGGAAATTAAATCACCAATGCTGGAAAGAACAAGAAAAACTTATTTTGAAGAAGCAGGTAATATTAGTTCCAAATGTTTACATCAGATTCAAATGCACATGCAACTCACTGGTAAAAAAAGCGATATTTGTTAGAGCTGATCCGGACTTTGAATCATATAAAATAATTTCTTTTAAAACACATAATATACGCCAGTTTTGTTGATGATCTACTGAAAAAGATGATCTGTTTTTTGGAAAAAAGCAGTATTTAATAAAATTTAATTTGTAAAGAACTGACCCATTATTTTATTTAATAATTTTCAACATTAATAACACCACAAGCTATTAGAGCAATATTATCTACGTATTTGAAAAAAATTGGATTCATACAAGCGTGTGGTTTTCAATAACCCTCTCAATATGGATTCACAACGTATTTTATAAGGTATATAATTTATAACGATTCTGATGGAAGAAAATGAAATCTAAAAAATTCACAAAGTATGTTGACTTATTAGTGAATGCTTTGAGTCTTTTTATGCTCCTCTGCCATTGTTTCCGTTTTTTTTGCATCCTTATTAATATAATTAGATGTTTTGTTAGATGTTTTAATCGTAGTACTTTTACATTTTGGAACCGCACAATATTTATAGCCTTTTTACTCTGGTTCTGGTCCATGTCCATGGTCCAAATTATTTCTAAACGTTCTTATTTCACAAACACAACAATGTTTAGAGTTTGCTTAAACGTATAATATAGGCATATAAATATAAGCAATCAAAATACTGTTACTAGCTAAGTAGTCATCTAACCGATAACCGATCGGCGCGGTATCCGCTCTCTGGGAGAGATTTCATATGCGATGACGTCACTGCTGAAATTCGGAGAGGAGCGCTGTTTGATGTTTATAATTTTTTTCAGGCGACTTAGAAGTCTCGCTGACGTCTAATTTTTTGCACAGAGCCTAGAAATGATATGCTCTTTCTAATGGTAAAATAAAAAAAATGTGAATTAGCCCATTGAATAACGGATTTCATACTTTAACGGTAACATATATAATGTCCGATTTAGAGCGTTACTTCCGTCAAAATGGAATGGTTGGTATGTGAATACTAATACCGACATCTTGATGCTGTTATATGCCGATGACTAAGCCAAAAAGTTGCGTTACTAAAAGCATAAACAAATAATGAGAACAAAATCAAAGACAATACGTCAAAAACAAAAATAATGTGCTTCTCCAAAGGTAGTCGCTTATTCCCACGAGGATGTAAATTCACTATAAATCAAAAATAAATCGATGTAGTCAATAAATTCACATACCTGGGTGTTAAGCTCAAGTTCTCGTCCTTATTTCGTGGGTTTGTGGAAGTAACTTCATCGTTTAGAATTAATGTTCCAAGTTTCGGGAGCCTAGTACAACGTTCACTCATTTCGACGATACTTTCACAAATACAACCCTCAAAGACGATTATTACAGAACTAAAGCTATATTTAAAACCAATATAAGTACGTATAAGTATAGCTTAATATTTCTCAAACTATATAACCAGCTTTTTGTTTTTCTACCTGCGAATTGGAGAACAATAGATAATATTTTTGTTTGTTTACAATGGGTGAGGCAGCTATAATATTTTATATTTTATAATTTCATATTGGAAGCTACCCACTGAAAGTTTACTTTTTTAAACTTGAATGTGAAATACTTCGTCAATTTTGAGTGCAACTCTTTAATATCCGATAAACATCTGGTTATTGAAGGATTATTGCATTCCAATACTCTATGTACTTTTTTAAACAAACTACAGTTGTCAGAGCCAAACATGAGCCCCGGAAAATATGCGAACTAAAATAAGGTCATCGCAAGCAGCCAATCAAGAGCCAATGTTAACGATTGTCCATTAGTAATTGTTAAATATAATCGAAATAATATGACCGAGTGATTTCATCAACATACATCATTTTATTCCTTCTCTATCAGTGTTGTCAATGCGGGGATGATTATCCGATTTTTAGACAATCAGCCGTATTCCGTATCATGTATGTTATTTTTAACGATAGTCCGTTATGTTAAAATAACGATCGTATTTAACTATATTGTTAACTGTTCTGTGATT
>CAJUYI010003635.1:0-22165 GCA_910591695.1 Galerucella pusilla | reverse complement strand
TCATAAATCACTTAGTCTGATGTTTCTTTAATGTTTTCGAACACTTTTGAAACTACGTTCGATTTAAAAAGTTGAAAAGGGAAAAAATAATACCGACCAGGTGCAAGTTGGAAGCTAATATAAATACTTATTTTATTCTGTTATTAGTATTTTTGTGTTATACCAGCCACAGTTATGCACCATCTATTGAAATTTTTAACTAAAACGGTTCATGAGATACAGCCTCGTGACAGACAGACGGATAAAAAAGTCTCAGTAGTGGAGTCCTAAGAACGAATAAACTTTTTCCAGAACACTAAAAAAGAACTCGGAATTTTTTTCTGTTCCCTGATTTTTTCAAATCTGATACTAAACTCCAAATATTCAATTCATTTTTTCTCTTATTTTTTGGGAATCAAACCACAATAATGTTTGAATGTTAGATCACATCTCTGGTAAAATGTGAAATAGAATATTTTATTTTATGACATTCCGAAGATATGATAGTCTACTAGAAATGGAATCCAGTGAAGTGCACGTTCTAGGAACGGTTTTTATTGGGATAGCGCTTTTTTTCGCTTATTTTTGAAATGTTGTTAATAAAACTCATTTTTTGTTGTTACTCTTTTGTGTATGATTATTTTTGTTTTCAAAATATGTATGACTAAGTTTGGTGATTTTGTCTATTGAAGTGTTTATCGATTAACAACTATTCCAATGATAAATCATAAGAAAACCTGGATCTCAGTTTGGTGATTTTGTCTATTGAAGTGTTTATCGATTAACAACTATTCCAATGATAAATCATAAGAAAACCTGGATCGCAAGCGCGATCTATCAATCGGGAAAAATTATATCATTCCAAATAGGATGCAGACGTACCTTTGGTACTGGGAATGTGTCTTACGTATCTTTCTACTGTC
The DNA here is from genome assembly GCA_910591695.1 of Galerucella pusilla. Classification (NCBI taxonomy): domain Eukaryota; kingdom Metazoa; phylum Arthropoda; class Insecta; order Coleoptera; family Chrysomelidae; genus Galerucella; species Galerucella pusilla. The sequence goes on along the minus strand of CAJUYI010003635.1, from coordinate 21,263 downwards.
CCAGTGACAGGTCTGTACTTTGTTGTTTACGGTCAATTAATATTTATGATGAGTGAATATTAATCTTATTGTTGTATGGAATGTATGGAATGTAGGTACTCTACCTCCTTCAATCTGTCTATGCTTGCTCGAAGGTACAATCGGAGGCACAAATATTGGGTAGTAGCTTTAAATTATGAAAAGAAGTTCAGTAGTGATTGATTATAACAAGAATTTGGATTATATGCAGAATGTCATTGTCATTTAATAGTAATAGTAACTTTAACATTGCAATATATTTCAGTTGTACCTGCATTTTGCAAAGGAATAACAATAACTTCACTGGTCTGACCGGATGTAGGTAGGTATTAAGGGAATTAAAAAAAAGAACAGTTATCAGTAGATAATTGAAAACTTACAATGGGCTCGTTTACCAAAATTTTTAAATCATTTTTAAATCCCGTGAAACAAAGTACTAAGGATAAAAATATGGTTCTGAAAATCTCATGTCAATATAATATGACATTCTCCTAATACAACCAATTAAACAAACATACCGTAGCGGGGCGAAGACTATGACTGTGACGTCACCGCATATGAAAGTTGATGTGCACTAACATTACGCTTCTGACTGTAACGTGCCTCGCGTAAAATTTATTTATTTTGAATTACTTAAAAAATTTTTGTGTTGATAAAATGAAATGTGTGGACCTAATTGAAAAAAACAGACTTATTAAATCTTCCAGAAGTGGACTTGCTAATGATTATGAAGTTTTTTAATAAAAAACAACGAGTTAAATTTCCATAAATACATGCTCTGTCAAATGATATACAGGGTGATTCCAGATGTTTTATTTTATTCGTGGTCTGGTGGACAAAGTTACTCAGGCTACTCAGTAAAAAACTGCAATTTTTTTAACTGCAGACTGCCCAATTAAAGGAGCTTCTCCAAATGCTATATATGATGAATGTGTAGTGGAAATTAAATTACCAATGTTGAAAAGAACAGGAAAAACTTAGTTTGATGAAGCAGGTAATATTGGTTCCAAATGCTTACGTCAGATTCAAATGCACATGCACCTCACTGGTGAAAAAAGCGATATTTGTTAGAGCTGATCCGGACTTTGAACCAAATGAAATAATTTCTTTTAAGACATATAATATACGCCAGTTTTGTTGGTGATCTACTGAAAAAGATAACCTGTTTTTTGGAAAAAAGCAGTATTTAATAAAATTCAGTTTGTGAAGAACTGATTCATTATTTTATAAATAATTTTGAACATTAATAACACCACAAGCTATGAGAACAATATTATCCACTTTTTTCAATAAATTTAGATTAATACAAGCGTGTGGTTTTCAATAACCCTCTCAATATGGATTCACAACGTATTTCATGAGTCATGAGGTGATTTATAACGATTCTGATTGAAGAAAAATGAAATCCTGAAAATACACAAACAAAGTATGTTGACTTATCAGTGAATGCTTTGAGTGTTTTTATGCTTTCCTGCCATTCCTTTTTTTTGCATCCTTATTAGTAGAAATAAATGTTTTATTTGATGTTTCAATTGTAGTACTTTTACATTCTGGAACCGCACAATATTCATAGCTTTTTTTACTCTGGTTCTGGTCCATTGTGTCAAATAGTTTGAATTATTTCTCAACGTTCTTATTTCACAAACATAACACTGTTTACAGTTTGCTAAAACGTATAATAAAAAAAAATGAGCATAAAAGCAAGCAAAGTTCTGTTACTAGCTGAGTAGTCATCTAACCGAAAACCGATCGGCGCGGTATCCGCTCTCTGAACGAGAGATTTCATATGCGATGACGTCACGCCTGAAATTCGGAGAGGAGAGCTGTTTAATGTTTATAATTTTTTTGGGCGACTTAGGAGTCTCGCTGACGTCTAATTTTTTGAACAGAGCCTCAAAATAATGTGCTCTTCCTAATGGTGAAATAACAAAAAATATGTAAATGAGCCCATAGGATCATTGTTTTTATTTGCATATTTGAAAGCAAAATCTATCTATTTTCATTGCATATCAAACCATTCCCTAGTAAATTCAGATTTTAAAGTGAGTAACAAGTAACGTTTTGAAATAAAAAACACAACAAATAGATATTTTCCAATTATAATTTATTCACTTGAAAGGCCATACTTTACTCTACGTTTCTACATAATTTCTCCGTATAGTGAAACCAGATGCGTCTTAAATGCAAAAACAATATAATTGATAGTCGCTCGGCGCTAGATCGGGAAAGTATAAGAGGTGAAATGAATACTGCCATTTCTTTGATTGCTGCTTCGGTTTTCGGTGAAACGTAGGTGACCCATGTTTCGTCGTCTGTAACAATATGGCTTGAAAAATCTTCCTCCTCGTTACTGCATTGCTCAAGTGAACTCAATGCACTGGCCAATCGTTTGTTTTTGTGCCCACTAGTCAACATTTTTTGGACCTAGCGTGAACACAGTCTCCGATACCTTGACTTGGATAGATAAGTACTAATTCGTGGATCATCAGTTCTCTTTCACTTAACTGTCCTCTTTTTGAATCAAGTCATCGGTAATTGCATGAGGTCCACATCTGGTCTTTTCAAGGAAAAGGTACAACCAAAAGTACGAAAATTCTAATGACTGGAGATGTGCTACACTCGCAGACAATCATGTTTTCTGTTGGTACGGTGATATCAAATTGCACTTCTGGTGGCCAAATAATAGGTGGAAGATTCACTGTTTACTAACTTTGACACTTATATGCTTTTCCAACGCTAGCTTTAGAAGATATAATTGGTGGAATACAAAATATCTCTCATATATTTATGTTAATCATACGGTAGCTGTTGTGCAATAATCATTGGAATTTCAATATCGGTTTGTAGTTCGTGATAAGGGAAATTGAACCTCCAATCATTGAAATGGAGTATAGTTATCAGTGGACTCAAAAGGTTTAAAAGTAAGCACGATCGACGTTGGAGAATGGTATTTGTGTATTATGTTATCTATGGTATATGTAGGAGAATGGTATGTGTAGTATTTCTATGAGTAGAGTCTGTGATGAAAATTAGGTCTCGTTATCATCTGTTACCATGGTAACAAATAATTGAATATTTCTTAATTCACTAGTAGTAAAATTCAAATTTTACTCACTGATTTTTAATAAATGTTTTCAATGTCAATCCAATATTGTGGTATGTATGTGTATGTGTGTTTTTGGGGTGACATTCACCGAGACCTAAAAGATCTATTGTGCCCCCTTACTTCTACTCAGTTTCTGTGGAGAGTCTCAGAAACTAGTAGTTTCTTTAGTCCTATTTCCCGGAGGAATTTTAGGATGTCTGCAGGCTTCAACTTAGGTAAATGTTTCTCTTTTATCCAGTCATCTCCCAGGTGCTGTGCTCTAGGATTCTGAAGTGCTGTGCAGTTGGAGAGTATGTGGATGGAGGTTTCTTCTTCCATTCCACAAAATCTGCATTCTTTTTCCTCCACTATTTTGAGCTTTTTAGGTGCCCATTCAGGCGACAATGTCCCGTTAGGATCCCTGTTGAAACTCTTAGCGCAGTTTTTACTTTGACTTATGTATTCTTTTGATCTCAACAGGTTGTAGTCACCCAAAAGAGTCTTTGATTGTATAAGCCCTACTAGATCTTTCCAATGGTCAGATCTTCTCGTTTTCTCGGCTTTACTTATTTCTTCCAATATTACATTGGGGCTGATTCCGCAAAAGGGTTCAGGCCCCCAGAGAGGTATTTCAGTCCCCCTCTTTGCTAGTTCATCTGCTATTTCATTTCCTTCTATTCTAGTGTGTCCTGGAATCCATAGTAAGGTGACTATGTTGTTCTCGCCTAGTTCATTGAGTTTGTCCAGGCATTCCCACACCATTTTGGAACTGATTACACAAGAGCTCAGTGCCTTAATGGCTGCTTGACTATCCGACATTATGATAATCCTTTGTCTTCTGTATCCCTTATCCATATTGAACTGGGCGCACTTTCTTATGGCGTGGATTTTCGCTTGAAAGATACTTGGGGTTTTTCCCAAGCTTTCAGAGTGTTTGGTTCCTGGCCCGAAAACTCCTATCCCAGTTCCTTCTATTGCTTTTGAGCCATCTGTGTACCATTGAATGGCATTCTTTTCAAGTCTGGTAATGGTATTTGGATCCCATTCCTTCTTGTTGCTCATTTCCGTGACAAATTTCTTTTTCATCATACCGTCTTGTGGCATGTCCCAGGTTTTCTGATTTCTAAGAAGTGAGGAGGTGGTTTTTTTTTTAATGATTCCCTCTCTACTTAGTCTTTATCTTGTTCTTTCTGCAACACTTTCCACCACCATATGTAGAGGGGTGAGGTTGAGAATCACTTCCATGGCTGCCGTTGGACATGTTCTCATTGCTCCTGTAATGCATATACAGGCTAGTCTTTGAATTTTGGAGAGGTTTTCTCTCGTCGTCAATAGGCTAGTTCTACTACTCCACGCAATAGCTCCATAAGTGATGATTGGTCTTACTAAGGCACTATACATCCAGCTTAAGATTTTTGGGTTACAGCCCCAGTTTCTTCCTAACAGATTTCTGCACACCATTATAGCCATTTTTGCCTTGTATGTAATCTCCTTTTCGTGTTTGTTCCACAGGAGTTTACTGTCTAGAGTTAAACCTAGATACTTGACTTCTTGTCTCCATTCCATCTTGTGGTAAAATTGATACCAACCGAATTTCTTAAGTATTTTTTTAATTATACTCTCAAAACTTACGATTTTTGGAAAAAAATATGAATTAATAGTAGTTTAGTGTCTATCGAATTTAGTTTTAAATTAAATCTATTTCTGTTTAATGGGAAACAAATTGTGATGTCTGGAGATGGAAATAATTCCATTCATTTGTACATTGGTACATAATCAACATTATCATGAATACAAAAAAAATTCTCGATTACCGTCTTATTGCTTATTACAGAATTTATTATTATTATTATTATTACAATAGGGTACGGGCAGGAATCCTAAGATCCATAAGCCCTGAATTGTACTAAATAAATATTACAAAAATTAAAGTAATTAGACAATTTAAAAAAAAAAGAAAAATTAGAAAAAGATTAGGTGGAGAAAAAAAAAAATTAATTAGAAAAAAGAAAAGCGTCCAGTCTATTCTTAAAAATATAGTCTGGTTGATCGACGCTGAACTTTTTCGAGAAGATCTTTATCCCGCACTAGTTCCGGACACCACACAGTTCCACAATACTCCATAATTGGACGAATATAAGCTTTATATAAACGAGTTGAATTTTGCAATGACATCCTTCCGAAAGACTTGCTGGGTAGGTACATCTTACTTTTTGCCTTTTTGGTAACTAACAACATGTTCGGACCAACTCAAATCTGTAGTAATTGTAACACCGATATCATTATAAGAATTCACTTTACTTAAGGCTTGACCGTTTAAGAAGTATTTATGTCGCGGATTGTTTTTGCCCATGTAAAGAGCAACACACTTATCTGTATTAAGAGGCAGCATCCAGTCTGAGCACCACTTAGAGATCGAATCCAAGTCCTCTTGAAGATTGATATGAAATGATGAATCAGAAAATATTTTCGTGTCGTCGGCATAGAAAACTTTGTTGGATTGAATATGAAACTGGAGGTCACTTGCGTATATTATAAATAAAAGAGGACCCAGTACTGATCCCTGCGGAACACCGCTTAATACGGGTTTCTCAGCTGAAAAACAATTTCCCACTTTCACACAAAATTTCCTGTTTGTTAGGAATGAGTCAATCCACTCTAGTAGATCACCTCGTATGCCAAGATGTTCCAATTTATACAGTAATCTTCGTTTTGGCACTCGGTCGAACGCTTTCGCAAAATCTAGGTAAATGATGTCCGTTGGAATTTTCTTGTCTAAGATTTTGTCCATTCATTAACACACCAAAGTAGATTCGTCATTGTTGAACGTCCTTTTACAAATCCATGTTGATGTTCGGGTATTATTTTTTCGATTAAAAGAAATTCACTGACATATTCTGATATTATAGATTCCATAACCTTACAGATGATTGGTGTAAGGCTAATGGGGCGGTAATTATTGGGGTCAAGTTTATTGCCTTTCTTGAAAATTGGTGTTACCGAGGCTGTTTTCCAAATAGGAGGCAGTATGTGTGTATTAAAAGATAAGGACATTATTATAGACAAAGGATGAGCGAGAGCATTACAACATCTTTTTAGGAGTAAAGGAGATATTAGATCCAGACCAGGAGATGAGTTGTTTTTTAATTTATGAAGGTGACATTTGACAGTATCAGGAGTAAAATGAAGTTGTTCTAAGGATGAAATTACTCTTGTGGGCAGAGTGTCGGGTAAATTGCTTTTGATATTTTCAGTGGAGAAAACTTTAGAAAAAGTATCTGCCAAAACTTCTGCAGTGTCAGTGTCATTTTGACAAACAATTCTGTCATCTTTCTTTATTAGAGGAATGGATATTTTCGATGACAATGTTGATCGAATGTATTTGTATAATTTTTTAGGGTTTTCGCTGCATACTATAGACTCTTCGTACACTTCTCGGGCTTCCTTTATAGACTTTTTCAAATCTATGGCAAAATTTTTGTGAATTTCAAAATCAGCTTGACTGCCCGTGCGCTTGTACTTCCGCCACAATCTGCTTTTATATCTAGTCAAGGAAATTATTTCATTGATCCACGGTTTCACTTTATTTTTGTACACCACTTTCCTGGTAGAATACTTGCTTTTAAGGACCGCAAGAGTACTTGTAAATGTATCCCATACTACAGTGGGATCCCCTGAGATACCTAAATTTTGTTCCCAATCTATACTAGCTAGGTGGCGATTTAGGTTTTCAAAATCAGTTATTTCAAATGTTGTAGCATTATTGTTTTTAGATGGTTGGTAAACATTAAATTGTATTTGGCTTGTAATGACTGCATGATCAGAAATACCCATTGGTGAACCAATCACGGGTTCAGTCAGTAGTTGTTCGTCGTTTGTAAATAATAAATCTAGGATAGATGGTATATTATTGAATCTGAAACGTGTTGGTTCATTTATAAGCTGATTTAGATTAGAATTTAGGACGAAGTCCATGAACCGGTTTTTAGAATTCACGCCATACCCAGGTGCCACAGTAAATGGCCAAGAAATTTCTCGAAAATTGAAGTCGCCTATGATGACGACATTTTCGAGAGTAGATAAATACTGAAGTTTTTCGATGAGTAAAATGTCATCAGCTAGCTGGGAGTCTCCAGGTCCATAAACACAAACTATGTGTAGCACAAACGAATTTAAAGAAATTTTTAAACCTAAAAGTTCCATATTACTAACAGAGACATCAAGAGGATTAACGGCAAAATGTTTTGTTATTTCTGAAGACAAGTAAATACATTTCCTTGTGCATCACAGTTTGTTTATTATTGTGATGAGATTCAGATATTTATTATTCTGATTCTTGATTGACTTGGAATATTTATAATGATCAGTGACGATGATGTTCAAAGGCCTCATTCTTGAGTAAAGGAGTCAAGTTTCCAGATACAAAATTTGAATTTCTTGAGAAGCTCTACTTTCCCCCAGATATGTGGCACACCACCAGAGTTAGTGAATGCTGCTGAAAATGTCATCTTTAATTGCCAAATGAATCCAAGGCGGAATATGGATTCGCTTATGGACGTTTCATGGATCATTGCTAAAAAAGGCATGGAAATAATCTTCGTTTTGGTTGAATTACTTCATGCTGAAAGCTACACTTAGTACAAAAGAATATGTATTCGAAATCATGGGCTTTTCTGGAACGCCGAAGTGACAACAATAAGCCAGAGGAGTCAAAAAGTTTGTCGAATGAAAAATTGGAACTTTTATCAATGACGCACCAGATGATGGGATTAATTGTAGAGCTGTAATGAATAATCTGAGACAGTCAGAGGCATAAGCATTGAAAATACTTTTTCTGTAGATAAAAATCCGAAGTTAAGTGTTCAGAATAATTTACTGACCGGAAGGAATTTTGAATCAGGAGCATGAACATTGTAGTATTGCTGGAAGTAACAAGTAAAGTCACAGATTTTTGTTAGGTACTTGTATTTGAATACTTTTCTCACAAAAATAAACAGAATAGCAATTTTTGTTTGTGATTTCCATTGATAATCCCTAAATTCCCTAAAGAAGGGATATAGACGGAAAAAATAAACAATGGATAAGGGAAGGGGATGGTGTTTTCAATGGAAAGGTTGGAAATAAATACATTTTTGGCAACCCGGAAAGTATCCATGGAAATCAAAACTATTACGGAGAACGTAATTTTGACTCACGTCCCCGAAGGTTGTCGCATTTCTAAAGTTTGGTGTGACCCATTCGAAGTCCACGTGGAGCTGTAATACTTCTTGTCTAGAGAGTCCAGTGGGGTCAGTGAACAGTGTTAAGTGTTGTCTGGATAAATAGTAGAAAAGTATTGGTAGAGCTCCAGTGAGTTTGCCACATACATCCAGCAATTCTTTTTGCTTCTGCCTTAATGTCCTTTTAGATCTAGATATCAGAAGTAATCGTGGCAGAAGGCTGTTGGCATGCTGATAAGTCAGGTTCTTTTTTCAGGTATACCAATGTGTGAGGGTATCTATATAATGGTGACTGTGGTGTTTAGGGAATAGAGGTGGTGATAAGAGTGGTGGTTTTCTTGGGCAATAGGATGCTCAGCACATAATTTTTGTATAGATAGGATAGAAGCTACAAATGTCATCCTCATTATCGGAATGGCTGGAGCTTGTGGAATACTATACAATTCTCCAGTATACACACTGCACAAATGAGGGATTAGGGAAGTGCTGATGGGATTGCTTGCTGTTATTAACTGAGCAGCCAACTCCAGTATCACTTGTGGAAGGGTGGGAGTATAATACAAAGTCGTAACGGTTGTTATACATGAATCCAAAAAATGCAATTATGAGGTCTTCAGGTGTCAACACCTGAGGAGGGTGCACGATCCAGGAGTGAGAGGTTATTTGTTAATAAAGCTAATATAGGAGCGATAGGTTTAATTATTCGTGAAAGATTGGGCTGACAGTTGATATGAACATGGAATATACAGAATTAAGGGGGTTTGACAAACTGAAGCTGCGTGGAATAGAAGCAGATATTGTCATCTATTCCATAGCTGGGGCTTATCAGTTGTTATCTGTGCTCAAAATTCATAACGCCATTTTTGTTTACCTCATTGTTTGAAGGTGTTCAATCGGCGATATTAATTGTGTTATTCAACTTTTTTTTTATTCTGTTATTTTTTATTGTGTTATTCAACTAATCGATTGTGCGTTGTGGTAATATTAACTATAAAAATATAGTGATATGAACTATTATTCTCATAAAATGAATAAACATCACGGCGGAGTGTATTGTTCATACAGAGAGTGTCCAAATACATTTTATTCGGGAAGAAAAAAAAAGGTTCTTTCGATTTCCAAAGGATAAAAGTATGTTATCTAATATACCGGCCTATGATAAAACAAATTTCAAAGTGTTCGATATTAACTTTGGTGCTACAAATTATTATTAAAATGCATAGGTGTATATTGTATTCTCTTTGATAATAAATAAATAAAGAGTTATTTTTACTTTAAAATTTGGTTGATTTTTGTAATTATTTGTGCTATCCAAAAATGTATTTATCAATTAAGTTCCCGAGAGTAATGACTATTTATAGCAAATCATGAGAATGTACATATAGGTATTAAATAAATACATAAATATATATTCGATTATGATTATTGTTTTAATTCATGGCGCACTTTCAAAGATTAAGTGGAAACTTCCAAAAAAACTAGATCCGGCACTAGAAATTGTTATTGTCCCAGAGTCAACACTGCAATTTGGTAGGAAATACGGAAAAATTTTTAAACTGGCAACATCGCGGCCAAACCGTGTCAAAGGTCCAAGGTCATGGAAGACGGAGCTCAAAAATGTTTGATGTTTTACCGGGACTCGTATCTGTTCTCTTTATAATCTGTGCTACTACCGAAAGCACCTGAGCAAAGTCGCAGAAATAGAAATAAAAATATTATTTGTATATCGTGCAATGGAACTAACCATCAGAAGTTCCTTGTACTCAATTAATTACCTACACCTATGAAATTGAATGAAAATAAAAGACTATACACATCACTTCAAGTAGGTAACTCGTTTTGCCTCTAAAGGTAGATATTGTGTTGTTATGCTTTTATTTTCAAAGTGTGCTAGACTGCGGAACTTCAAAGTGATTTTTCTTTAGTTCCATTCCAGTGCAATAATCTATTCCCTTTGAAGAAGATAATTGATATCACAAACTTTCGTGTTTTCAACATAAAGTTAGTAATGAAATAGTCAGACTTGTTGCGGTTCACCCTATTTGTCATGGTCTTCCTGAGACTAACAAAGTAGTTTTAAACTCTGTACCACACCGTGTGGAATTCATTTGCAATTTCCAAAAACCAGGAATTATTTATTCATAATCTAATTACTTTATTAACATGAAGCTTACACTTTTGAGTTATACAATAATACAATACAGTAATTCAAAATTAGCATTTCCTTTATTGTTGCTTCCTTTATGTTGAAAGTCAGATATGCATCAACGATCTAATCTGTATAATGATCGTGGGTGTTTGCTGTATATGACAGTTTTGCAAGGAAATAACGAGATGCTGTTGAACAAAACATAAATATCATTTCGTCAATAGCAGATCCAAATATAAGGTAAATAGCACGTCAGATTTTTCAACAGTCCAAGTTTCACTATTTGATTATTCAGACATTGGCGTAGGGGAGAGGGGAACACCTTTTTAAATGATTAAATTATATTTCTCATATGGTGTTATGAATGAAGATGTTTTATATTTCATAATTAGATATGGTGTATATGTTATAGGCAATGTGTATAATGCAGGCATTCTATACAATACCTAGGAAATGTATAGAATGCCGGAGTCGTTCAGGCAATGTATGAAATGCTATTCAATAGCTCAATTATTTTACACTCCACCTAGGAAATGTATAGAATGCCGGTTGAAGCATAGGTAATGTATGTAATCGATTTTTCATAATCGATTTCACATAAAAAAAAAACAGTTTTCGTATAAGTAGGTACTTTAGATAAACTGTTGGTAACATACTTATAATTTGGAAGGAAATAAAATCTTAGGTAACATCATGCAAATTGTCTCACCAAACTTTTCCTTCAAGACATATTTTTTTTAAGATACAAAGTTTTTAATTTCAATAGTAAAACATCTTCTTGTAAGTAGCCAAGTATATTAAAAGCAGTTACTTATTTTTACAAGATGAACTATTGTGACACTTTGATGTACACAGCAATCTATTCTTAAAGCATAAACACTTTTTGGTTTCACAGTTTACTTTGCAAGTAGGTACATTTGAAAAATCCCTGACCTAATCCAGTCGATTGCAAAGTAGCAACGGAGCGCACTGATTAGCGACATCTTCCACGCTTATTAATTTCTGTTGACAAACAGTAAATTCTTGTCTAGAAAACAGTGTTTTTATGATACCTTGCTTTGTGCCAAGTTGATAAAGTTCATCTTCTGTCTTTTTCAAGACAACTGCAAGTATATTACGGGCGTCACCACGACCTCTGTCGACTTCTGGAACAGGAATCCCAACCGTGGTACCGGGTATCACAGGAGAACATTTTTTTCCTGAAGTTTTGAGCATTTTCTTGGCTTGTTTCTCTAAATTATCTTTTCAACTGTTGCGGTTTTCTGAAGTTAATGCTGTTCTCATGCATAAAGGGCAAATCACTTCAGACCCATAGCCTTCTGGTACGTTTGTTTCTGGAGCAGCACAAATAGTATGTATAGGACTTTCGCATGTTCTACACGAATGAGCACCCGTGGCCTCTTCAGAGCAAACACAGCATTTGAGTACGGACGAAGGTAATTGGAGGGAAGGTTGATTTGGAACATTGTCAGGTTCAGCATCGACGTTTTCAAGATTCGCATGTTTGTTCTCGGCACTTAAAGTTTCTGTGTGGATTTCGGGATTTTCCTGTATAACGACATGTTTTTCCAAAGGAATGTTTTCAACCTGTTCATTTCTTTCACTAATAAAATACGTCTGCATAGAACAAAGGAGTGTTGCGTACTAACACACCGAACGAGCTGCAACTTGTTACGGGGTAGTCCCGCACCCCGCGCATGCGTCTCCTTCCCGTGGTCGTTCGTTATACACATTGCCTGATGCGCTTCTGGCATTTTATACAATACCTAGGCAATGTATGAAATTAATCGTATTATACACATTGCCTGAACGTTTTTGGCAATGTATATAATGCCCAGGCATGCTATACAATGCCGGATTATACAGATTGCCTATAACATATATACTAAATAAAAAAAAAAATTATATCTATTCATTATGACCAATCAAGCTAACGCAATTTTAATTTTTTAAGAACCATATTTGTTCAAATCTGCCTCATACGCGGGGCACATTTGAAACCCCTATGAGCAGTATTGAAAAACCATGATAAAAAAGAAACCCCGTAGCTTAAAATATAGTCAACACTATATTCAACTTATTTGCATCTTATATTATTTTATGTTTATACCTACACTACTTATCAGTTGAATAAATTGTATGAAACTAAACATTCTAGGGCAACCTTGACCTGAATTTAACTAACTTAGGTACATTTTTAACATTTTATTTCAGAAGTGCCTCAGCAATATTACTCAAAATCTGCATAATCTTTTAGAAGCCCTAGAGATAAATAAAAACGAATATTCAGATAATCTTCTTAACGACCAACTTGATATTAACAATTCTCCATTATTAAACCTTTTTACCTAGAAAGATTCCTGTAGGATGGTTGTGAATGAGTTTCCAGGTAAACTTGTTAAATTCTTTAGTTAATTCCATATTTAGACAAATTCTTTTCATTTCCTTGTAAATAGATTATAATTTTATTGTTAAATTTCCGTATAATTTAGTATTAAGGCACTGTATAAATAGAAAGTTTCTCATTATACCTCCAACGTTTGAAAAAGCTACTGTGTTAGCGAAACGCGTCACTTTATGTTTAATTACAATGTAGATTTTACAAAATAAAATTGTTTGATTTCATAACTTACTATGGATCTACATCAAGTAAAAGCCTCATCTATTCAATCTATGTATTCTATTAAATCTGAATTATTTTTTATTCCAATATTGATCAATTACAGAATGTGAACAGTTACTCAAAATTATAGGGAAATCACAGTTCAAATGTTCATGTGATGGTAAGAATGCCACATTGGTTTTATTAACAAATTGCATACCAGATCAAGATGCGCCGCAATCGCACTTCGACTTAACTCCACTGTTCTCCCCTATGTTTTAAGCTCTCCCGTCTCCCCTAGGTAATGTGTGCTTGCCTGGAGACATCCTCTGAAATATGGAAGTATAAAATCCTTCGCATCAAGCAATTCCGTCAAATTGGGCCAGAATCCAAAACTCCTTTTGGTGTCCAGGTATTTAGTGTTTGTTCGGTATAACTTGATGGAATCTCATTTGCAGGTTCTGGTCCAATTGAATCATCTGCGGTACCCTTCCTTATGAGTGATTTCGCCTTCCCGTTACCATCCGTGGAACAATGACCAGTGATCCTGACCAGAGACACTTCGTTGAGGAGTTCTCATTCTTCTTGAGAAGCTGAGTGCTTTTAAAGTCACGGAGTTGCCTTGAAGAAATTTTTTTACACTTGTTATGCAGTTGCATAGGATCTCAGGAAGGTTGATGCTACTGTATGCGCACCAGAGCGTAGTGTACGTACAATAACAGTTTCTCCTTATGGAGGACCCATGTAGTCGTCTCTATTCTGAATTGGGACGTTCGTAGCTACTCTTGGAGGCATTAAATCAGAGATCATGCCCAAAATATTTTCAATGTCCACCAGTATTCTGCTATTCTCCGTATTATCCTGGAAACCTTGAAGCTGATGGTCTCATCCAGAGGTCAAAAATATTACTAACATTTCAATTTATTATGCAAATGTGGTATCCTGAGACCCAGTATAATACAACAAGCTTCAATACTGTTTATTTCAATATTTTTTATTTCGATTTGAAGGAAACTGAAGGATATATGTGTTTATTCTGCAGCTGCAATGATGGTAGATTAAACCGGTCATATTGATTCGGTACTAAACCGAGATATCAAATTGGCAGTTACAATTTCTCCAAATGATAGATATTATTTCATTACGAGTTCACGCTTGTTGAATTTTAATAGATACAGCTTTGAACTCTTCAATTATTAACTATCATACTTAATACATAATTTATCCACAATAAAGTAGTTATTCCAACATACACTACGTAAAGCGTGGACTCATCAAAAACATATTAATTCCCAAATGAAATTTGCATTCAATCGAGTTTACATTCGTCCTCTTTTTGGCATTTACATTCAGGGACCATGCTTGAAATTACATTTTAAATGAAGTTGGAGACTAATATTGAATGAATAACATAGACAATTACAATATTCAAAACACATCCATATTTACTTCACATTTTCATGAACTTGGAATATGAAACTTTGCGGAAAGTGAGATTTTTCACATGAGAGGGAAATATTATACCATGAGGCGTAGTAACGAGAGCACCAACCAGATCCTAAAATATGAATTATCACTCATTTTATTTACAATTTTCCACAAAGAAAATGTCATTTTAGTAGAGGGTGTTATAAATAGATGTCAAAGTAAATAAAATAATTATTGATATAACGCCTCACAGAGTTATTGAAAATTAAACAACAAAGGAGTTTCAGTTAGACCGTATAGAGCAACATGTGTAGTCGAATATTCATAACTGCCAAAGTCCTGTCTGATATTGTTCTCTTTCCATCTGAATCTTCGTCAATTGGATTGCCAGTTCCCACATAAATTAATTTTAATGGTTGAAAATTGTACTTGGCAAAATTAAACGCTGCACAAATATTTGCCTATCATGGAAATTAATGTTATCTCATTTATATAATACTTTTGCAGCGGACTCTAAACGCAAATAATAGATTTAATATTACTAAAGGGGATAATATTCACAATTTCATTTCATTTATTCGGTCATTAGGAACATGATGAATTTTGTACTTAGCATCAGCCTTTAATCGGTTTAAAAGCTAGGAATTACGTTAATAATTATAAGAGTTGTAGAATAGTTCCAAGTCTGACAACAAAATAGATTTTTTCTACGTTAATGAAAAAAAAAACTTTATTGGAATCTATTTAGTGGAAAAACTAGTTCAGTATTATTGCTCTAGTGCAATAAAAATTTCATCATATTTATCTGTCATTTGACTGAAACGTTTTGTTATCATCACAAACATAAACAAAAAAATCGACACAATTTTTAGTCCATTCAAAGCAACCTGAATAAGTGATTTTTCAGTTCTTGGATAGAAAATATTGGATACAATTTTTGAAAAAAGTGTTTATTACTCTCAAGGTGTTGTCCAATTCGGTTGACAAAAAAAAGTTTCAATCAATTTTTGCAAATAAGTACTAATATATTTTCGCAAAATACCAAAAACCAGATGTAGGTTCAACACCCCATTGTCGATCTTGAACTATCGCTGGTATTGACAATGTTAACCATTTCCAATAATTCGTTTCTTCTTCACATGTCTGTACGCACTTCAAGATATTGACATTAAATAGTATATTTAAATATAAGTGGATATTAAGGTCTTTAAAACACGCACAATTTACGAAATAGAGCAAGTGTTTAAGAGTCCAGTTATCCACGAATACTTCACGGTATTTTTTATTAGTGCTCATATCTATCACTTCTACAACAACAAGAAATGGAAATAAAAACTCGTAATGTTAAATGGTTGAATTCGTGAATCTACGTATACCTTGCATTGTAATGGAAATGAGAAAAACATAAACTAATTTGCATTTTGTCTTCAAGAATAATTAATTTAAATACATTTTCCTCCGATTGGCTATTAGAAAAATCGGAGTATTAATATCTCAAACAGTATCTACCAACTGTACTTTCCATTTACATTTATAAAATTGAAATTGTTAAATATTGTTCAAATGGAGGTTTTCACGTTACAAAGTAATCCTGGGCTACGTTCATAAACTTACTCGGAGTAAGAATAGTTCACTCCGAAGCGTTCATAAATTTAATCTACCAGTATAGAGTATGCTTTTATAAACGTTCAGAAACCTACCCGGAGTAAACTCTGCATACTCCGCTTTTTAATGGAGTATTATATACTCTGACAGTTATGACAGTTTGGCTTATACAGTAGCTCTGTTCAGGGGGTGTATTTTCGTTCTCAGTCGAAATATTTCGTGTTCGAATGATTTCGAATGAAACAATTCGATTGATATTGGCCTAACGTATTTTCGAGACGTCATCGAATTAAAATTCGTATGCGGAATTGCAATTCGAATGACCATACGTGACAACGTCGCAATTTATACGGTACCAACTGTAGAGTTCTAATAACCCTGCAATATTCCTGCCTTGTGTTTAAAGTTTGAAGTTTTGAAGTGTCAGTTTCAATAATTAGCAAAATATACATTTTTAAAAATGGATAAGCAAAGAAGCGGTCATTTCACTGCAAATCAAAAGGAACATCTTGTTGCCTTCCTCTTAGATCACCCAGAGCTAAAAAGTGGAAAATTTACTAAAGAGTTTACATTCAAAACGGCACAAACATTGTGGGAAGAAGTAAGCAATTCCCCAAACGGGTCAATTTGCTCGTTTAATATTCGACCGTGTTGTGCCAAGTTTTCGGCCTCTTCAAGTGCTCCTATAGCCGCCAAATTAATTATCGCATCATCCATTATTAATAAATAACATATATCAAAATTACAATATCAACAAACAACAATCATAACTCATAACCTTACCAAAGTAAAAGTCGGAAAAGTCAGAGAACCGCTTTTATGAATGCTCAAAACTCAAATTCGAGCACGGATTTTAAATTCGATTGGTTCCAACCCAGTCGAAATAAATCGATTGAAAAATTTCGCATACGGACCAAATTCTATCACACGAAAATACACTTTTTGAATTTTATTCGAAAATTTGACGTAAGGTCGCATTCGAATCAAATTCGATTGAAACGAAAATAAGCCCCCAGATTACTGCTGGTTATTTTTATTGATAAATTGATATTATTTGATTTTGATACAGTCATATATCTATTAATAGATATATGGTTACAGTTGATTGCATTGCATATCAATAATGGCCTACTCTGTGCTATCAATTGAGAAGGATACCATTATTCTTAAAAATAAGGGTACTTAGGTACCTACCTAATGCCTACCTATGCTTTAATATAATACTTTGAAATTTATTAATCATTAAGTTCCTAACATTGTGTTATGATATTAATATTATTAATAGGTATTCAACTCATCCATGGTTTAATCAATGTCCATGGTTAATCAATTTCTATTTTCGAAATGATAAATATAACCCCAAATTCATATACACAACACAATGACATTTGATTTACCTCCGGCCGGCATTTAGGCAAAACGTACCACATATTAACCATTGCTCTAAAATCTGCCGTGCTGATTGG
Organism: Galerucella pusilla; assembly: GCA_910591695.1. Lineage (NCBI taxonomy): Eukaryota > Metazoa > Arthropoda > Insecta > Coleoptera > Chrysomelidae > Galerucella > Galerucella pusilla. The sequence goes on along the minus strand of CAJUYI010003635.1, from coordinate 3,691 downwards.
TCCGCGACTAAACGCGGTACGTTTTGTCTAGATAGCGTCGAAAGCAGGTACGGATTGCTCTCACAGCACCTAACCCAATGTTGAAATAAATATGTAAATATCAGAAATATAAAACTAAGAAAAAACAAGAATACCCAGGCCCAAACCCGGTTGATCAAAGTGTAACTATGTATAGAAATATCAGTGAATAAGAAATAAAAAACTTGAAAAAAAACAAAAAAACCAAGCACCCAACCCGGTTTCGAACCTACGACCTCTGAGTTACAAGCCCAATACCCTACCAACTGCGCTAATCAGCTCACACAATAACAGGCATGAAATGCGTAGATAGATTCTAATACGAGAGCAATCCGTACCTGCTTTCGACCCTATCTAGACAAAACGTACCGCGTTTAGTCGCGGACCAATCAGCACGGCAGATTTTAGAGCAATGGTTAGTATGTGGTACGTTTTGCCTTAATGCGGCCGGTATAGCCTCTGAACGCTTTCTCCGAGTAACCAACAAACATACTTTTCTAATCACGTGATCATACTCTTCTCTTCTCACTTGAGTAAGTTTATGAACGTAGCCCTGTCAGATCTATAATAGAAACATTGTCATTTAGACCAATTTTGACTTCGTTTCTCGAGTTGTTGATGTTGTCATGGTAACTTTAAAAGTCGCGCGTGTTTGAAAGCTCGATTTGAACACGCTGAGGCGTGCTTTGAATAGGTAAAATGGTTCACCAATAAAACAAAATTTCTTCTGTATGTTCCTTGTGGTATATTATTCATTCTTTTTTTAATTTTCCAAGATGACTGATGACATAACGAGTACGTTCATAATATATCGAAAACTGATAGCCGGAGAGCCAGAGCCAAAAAAACTGTTTCAATTTCTAAAGGCTGGTTTTTTGTTAAATCGTTGTAGCCGATGGGTACACAAACATGCTGCGGTCAGTCAAGCGTGCCGTAGAACAGGTGGCTCAGGTGCGATATTAAAGGTGTATCATTTGACGGGTGAACAAAATGAATTTCTAAAAACTGATAATTGTTATACAACTTCTCTATTGTATGAAATAAAAGTTGTGTTGGTCAGTCAGTCATACATTAGAACAGAGCTGGTCAGTCAGTCCGGATAGACGTAGGATAAATAATTATTAAGTGCAATTCGTTTCTAAAACTTCAAATTTTGTCTGAGGGTTCAGAATTATGTATTGAACATCAAAACATCCGTCAGTCATGTGTTCAGTAGAACAACGTCCGTCAGTCAGGTGAAAAAGGTAAAGGTATACAGCGCGCGCCGTTTGAGTTTCAGGCTGCGTATCACGATATTTCTACATTTGTATTGTTATTTTAACAATCAGAAAACGTCATTTGATGTTTTAATTTGTAGCTCTATGGATAATTACCATTTGTATCGCATCGACAAACTATTTTTACATTTGATACGTATCGTGTGGTATTATTATGCAAAAAAAAAAATTGTGGGTTCAGAAAAACTTATCATATCTACTACCAGTAAATGTCACTTGGAAATGTGATTTTGGCTATTGTAATAACTTGAAATTTAATTACGTTCTTGAATACTCTTAATTGATTAATCTACAGGACAAATTTGTATGAGTTGTAATTTCGCAAAATATTCGTTTTTAGGAAGAAGCATTAATTATTGAAGGTAAAAAAAATAATTGAATCTCTTACGTTGGAAATATAATGTATTTCTCTTACGTTGGAAATAGAATGTATGCGAATGAACGGGTGTATTGAAAACGAACTAGAAAAGACAGGTATACTCGTCGGTAAGAATCCGAATTTTCGTACACAATAGCTAGAGTTCGAGAGAGAGAGAGAGAGGGCTCTTTTTCCCCCACCTTTGAACGTCCTCCACTTAAAATTTCAACGGTTATTCTACCAAACGCTGATGCGACACTTTGGTTGATTTACAAAATGAACAGAATTTGTGTATTCGCTCTTAAAAAGCAACTTCTGTTGAATTCATTCACGGAAGAAACTTTGAAAAAGTGTCAAGCGATCTTGCAAATTCGTGTAAAGTATAGCGTCGCATCAGCGTTTGGTAGAATAACTGTTAAAATTTGAAGTGGAGGACGTTCAAAGGTGGGGGAAAAAGAGCCCTCTCTCTCGAACTAGCTAGCTAGCTATTGTGCACTATTGTGTACGAAAATTCGGATCCTTACCGACGAGTATACCTGTCTTTTCTAGTTCGTTTTCAATATAACCGTTTATTCGCATACATTATATTTCCAACGTAAGAGAAATACATTATATTTCCAACGTAAGAGATTCAATTGCCTATTTTTTATACCTTCAATAATTAATGCTTTTTCCTAAGCACGAATATTTTGCGAAATTACAACTCATACAAATTTGTCCTTTGGATTAATCAATTAAGAGTATTTAAGAACGTGATTAAATTTCAAGTTATTACAATATCCAAAATCACACTTCCAAGTGACATTTACTGGTGTGGATAAGATAAGTTTTTCTGAACCCACAATTTTTTATTTTTTTGCATAATAATACCGCACGAAACGTAGCAAATGTTTAAATAAATCGTTTGTCGATGCGATAAAAATGGTAATTATCCATAGAACTACAAATTAAAACATCAAATGACGTTTTATGATTGTTAAAATAACAATACAAATGTAGAAATATCGTGATACGCAGCCTGAAACTCAAACGGCGCGCGCGGTATTATACCTTTACCTTTTTCACCTGACTGACGGACGTTGTTCTACTGAACACATGACTGACGGATGTTTTAATGTTCAATACATAATTCTGAACCTTCAGACAAAATTTGAAGTTTTAGAAACGAATTGCACTTAATAATTATTTATCCTACGTCTATCCGGACTGACTGACCAGCTCTGTTCTAATGTATGACTAACTGACCAACACAACTTTTATTTCATACAATAGAGAAGTTGTATAACAATTTTCAGCTTTTAAAAATTCATTTTGTTCACCCGTCAAATGATACACCTTTAATATCGCACCTGAGCCACCTGTTCTACGGCACGCTTGACTGACCGGAGCATGTTTGTGTACCCATCGGCTACAACGATTTAACAAAAAACCAGCCTTTAGAAATTGAAACAGTTTTTTTGGCTCTGGCTCTTGGACTATGACAGTGTACATGTCAGTCAGCAGACAGGGTAAACGCTTCTCGTTTTGTGTTTGTGAGTCATTTTTAATTTTTGTCTTAAATTTGGCTAGTAGGAGAAAAAATTGTATATACACTATTTATAAGCCTCGCACCTTTCGCTCGGTCAATAATAATAGTCTTCACCACCTAGGTGTATAGTATATCATTTAACCGATCAGAAATATCTGAGAACTTGGATCATTTCACTAAGAAGCTATTGGAAACATATAAAGGGGAAATATTATTTACACACACACAACCTTGATGAGCCCGTCCCACCCAGGATGTTCCTCTCTAAGCCAGGTACATCTCCGGGAAGGACTTCCACCACTTCTCCATCTTATCCGATGGGTACCATCATCGTAGTTCGCGTTTCGGCATACAGCTCGTCCCTAGATAAAAGGGCTAGCAGCTGGGGGCGAGCCGTTTTCTCTTTGGCCGTGTAACCTCGGTGGTTTTTTCTTCGGCGGTCTTCCGTTGTGTGTGTTTGTGCTGCCTCTACAAAGTGCGTCCTCAGCCGGCAATTTCGGCTGAAAACAC
>CAJUYI010003634.1:0-22166 GCA_910591695.1 Galerucella pusilla | reverse complement strand
GTATCAAAAACGTAATATTTCGAAATGAAACATTTGATACATTGTAACCTATTATAGTACATATATACAAAAGCCCATTTTCACATTTATTCAAATTTATTCACTAGCCTAGCTGTAGTAAGAAAAATTCAATTTTATACCATAACTTTGGAGGATTTAAAGACTGCACGATATTTCCATTACACTTTAAATTTCAAATTTAATACTATACGCTGAAAAGAAAATAGTGTTAATCTCCATCCGGAGCATGGTTTTGAATAAATCAATTACCTTCGAAGCATTTGGGTGTCGTGAACCACGGAAAACGTGCAAATCCTACAAAAATACGATGTTTTAAAGAAATTATCAGATTTATTATATATTTACAGTGAAAATTCTTTGAATTATTTCGATATATAGTAAAGATATTGCCATAGATGTTGCTAAATTTTCTTGTTTTCCATAAACAGAAGTAATAGTTACACTGGATGAAGAGATGATCACTCTTACTGCGACATTTGTCAAATTTATGTCATTTTTATATCCGTTGTAATCTCTGTACGAAAGGTCCGATTCGAATTATTTAAAGAGGATTTTACATTTACAAGTTTTAATGAAAAATTCCACTTTTTTCATCAAGTCGAGTTCCAGGATTAGACAGCTTTAAACCGATCTAAAACTTTCCAAACTACGCATAAGAGCAGATACCTAATAGTGTAAAATGGCGAGCTTTAAAGTTTCAAATATTTTCTCAAAAGTCTCCCGTTACTTTTCGGATGAGTATAACTATATAAAACATTTCATTCAATTTAAAGCTCAGGTAATTTTTTAATTAACGGGATATCCACCATTAGGTAAAGCTAAACACTTTTATCCGGCAACAGTGTCCTTTACAATACTTATTTGTTTATTGTGGCATTTGAAAATCGCACAATTTCTGTGAATGGAACCTACTCCCATAGAAGGGATAGTCAATCTGACACGCCCAACGCTGACTGTCCACAATTATTCTTCTCTCTTTTCAAGTAGTTTTTCTCATATTTTCCTTGTCGTATTTGCGTAAATCGCGAATAGAGTTTCATTTGTCTAATTGGTAGTTACACATTTTCTAATTAAAAAATCCACATAACAATATTCAAACCTCTTTTAAAATTATTCTTAAAATTTTGGCGATTTTCATTGACGATCTACCACTGAGATCTATGGTGTCCCGAGGGCGGCATATAATTAGGTTCGCTCAACGTTAGCCGTAGGAACCGCGGCATCTGCGGGAGAGACGTACATATCCTTCGTCCCGGTTTATTTCCACGAGCCGAGTCCTGTGACTTATGGCGTGTTCGCTTTTCCACATCTCCTGAGGGAAAGCATTTCCTTAGCCGCAAGTGGGATGCCGTTCATAGTGTTGCCGCAACACGTCTTACGCCATCCAACACCCTACGTATATCCTGGAGTCTTTTGGTTTATGGGTCATTTACAACCCAAAGTAACGACGGTTTAATGGAACTTCGATTGTAATTAAGAAGGATTTAGCAATAGTGGAGAGTTCAGTTCGATTTATGTTCCTTGGCGTCGTTTTTTGACGCTTTCATGTTATTTTCCTACTAATACAGGATAATCTCACAAGATATGTTTGTTTGCGAGTGGGCATATTAGACCTGTGCAATATGGCGTCCCAAGTTTTGTTCTTTTGGTACACACATACACAATTGGCATCTCAATAAGTTTTGCCAAACAAACACTAAATATCTGGACAGCAAGAAGAGCTTTAGACTTCTGGCATAATGTACCAGGATTGGTTCATTCAAAGCCTTTTATACATCCTTCGAAGAATGTCTCCAAGCAAATGTTAAACTATAGTAGGCATGATCTACGTTGTCTAACAGGCCTTTTAACAGGCCACTGTTATCTGAATCATCATATGCTGAAACTTGGACTGTCGGAAGATCCGACTTGCCGTCTTTGTCTGGAAGATGATGAAACAGCAGAGCATATAATTTGTGCCTGCTCCGCCGCGGCTCGAATCAGGTATCTGATGTTTGGCACGGTCTCTCTCTCTCGTCTTCGGACCTAAAATATCATTCACCAAATAAACTAATCGGCTTAGTTGAGAAGCTGGATTTGTTTGGTAAAATCTGAATAGGTGTGGGCCACAATAGACTCTTGCCAGTCGCAGTGGAGGGCCTTATAGACCCACTCACCACAAACCTAACCTAACCTAATACACAAGAATGTTCATTTTGGAGAAATGTTGAGCAGGGTACCTTGCTCACTAAAAGAAGAACTCAGACCATTTTGACACGTTTACTTTTGGGTCATACACACTTTACCCAGGTGTATATCCTCGAAAGGGAAGATCCACCTATGTGCATGACATGTAATGTACAAACAAGCGTTGAACAGTAAACATTGCAGTGTCCGTTTTTTGAATTTAACCGTAAGATGTGTAATTTAGCGTGCCTCATAGATATGTTATTGAATGATCATGGTAACGTGAAAAATCTCATGAAATTTTTGAAGGACATTGACATTTGTGAGATATTATAACTAGTAATTACCCCAAAGGGGGAAGGAGATAACAAGTGAATTGTCTCCATTTATTTACAGATGGCTCAAAAATGAAAGAAGTCAATCAAGTGGGGAATGAGAAGCAATACCAGCGTGGTTCAAACCGCAAAGGAACCGCAAAGGAACTAACCAGAAAAGGAATTTCTTGCAAAAACATAACGATCTGCACTGATAGCAGACAAGCCCTATTAGCTTTGAACAGACAACGTGTTATATTAGGGCTAGTACTAGAGTTCCACCAAGATATAGCTAACGCCTCGGCAGATAACAATATTATCGTGAGGTGAGTAAAAGGGCACGACAGGAGTAAAGGTAATCGCATTGCCGATTCTTTTGCCAGGGAAGCGGCTGAACTAAAAATTCTAGGACCCAGTGACACCTACGGCCTAACGACTTCGACAATTGCGGAACTAGCCAAACGTTACACCCAAGCTCAATCCCTTAAGTGATGGGATGGAATCAAAGGATGCAGTCTTGCTAGGATCAACCTGGGCGACCCAGGGAAGCTGGCGCCAAAGAAATATTTGACGATGACTAGGAAAAAACCAACGTTTAACAGAAGGATTTCTGACTGGCCACTGTCAACTAACACCTCCATACTATGGGGTTAGTGGACACACCTCTATGCAGGATGTATGAACAGGAAGATGAAACTGCCAGGCATGTTTTATGCGAGTGCCCGTAGTTATCGTCAATAAGAGAGTGTGTGTTCGGTCGTTCGGTGAGTCTTGGCCTACACCTGCCGATATAAAGGAGATGTCTCCTAGGGACCTGTCCACCTTCCTGAGAACAGGATGAACGATGACTTAGGAGTACAACTCCTCGGGTGAATGTACAATGGGTCACATGTGGCCTTGGTGCTGTGAGCCTACACTCACTCTTCCTACTCTACAGATACAGGTCTCCATTTAGACGGGAACACCAGATAACACACAAACGTTTTTTTCTGTGCATTAGCTATAGGATGAAGCGACGAATTTATGAAACATTAACGGATACAGTATCGTACACCAAAAGTTTGTTCGAGGTTTCAATTAGTTTCATATTTATAAGTTTTAATGGTAGTTCCAGTCTGCTCATTGCTATGTACATGTTTTGTCTGTCATTAAGTCTCACACACACCCTCGGACCGGACCAAAAAATCCACAATAGACTCTTACTAGTTGTAGTGGCGGGCCTTATAAACCCACTCACCACAAACCTTATCTGAATTAAAAGTGAACCCTCGTAATCAACTTTCGTTCAGCACTGGTAGCAGTAATCATCCCAAATGTTAGCAATTTCCTAAAAAAAACAAAGATAACATTATTGTTAGTGAATGTTTTGGACGAGCAACTGTAATGCATGGAGGCGGTTACACCTATTCATCACCAGCAAAAAAAAAGAAAAACATTTCTATCGGTTTCCTTTTTTTGTTGGTTAACCGTTTCCTATTTGTTATAGCAGGCCGTCGTGCCCTCGGTTGTGCCGGTAGCATGCAAAGTGAAAAATACACACGAGTGTTTGGGGTTTTTAATGGAATTTTGAGTAAGGCCAGAGACAAAGGGCCCTTTTGTCATTGAATCAAGTATGTACAAACAGAAGGAGAATTGAGATCGATGGCGAGAAACAATTAGGTGAGATTAAACTGATCAATTCACAAATATCTAAACTATTACAATCGAATTTACTCCCAGCAGTTTTAGTATAATTCTTAACTCGAACTAATTGGAAGTAAGTCTTGTATTCATATATCTTCTGCAAATAAACACACACACGCACATAGAAGAAAGTTAGTGATATTGGTTATGTTAGGTTTGTAATCAGAGGGTCTATAAGGCCCTCCACTGCGACTCGCAAGAGTCTATTGTGGCTCATACCTTCTCAGATTTCACTCAACAAATTCAGCTTCTTAGCAAAGCCGAATAGTTTATTTGCTGAAAGTTATTGAGGGAGAGATAAAGAGAGATCCTGCCAAACATCAGGTACGTACCTGATTCGAACCGCGGTGGGACAGACACAAATTATATGCTCTGTTGTTTCGTCATTTTCCAAACAAAGACGCAAGTCGGATCTTCCGAAAGTCCATGTCTCAGCATAATATAGGTATTCCTACAGTTGCCGTTAAGTTGGGTACAGAGTGAAATAAAGAGTTCTAGAACAGCTCCCGAATTCAACACGAGCAGCTCCCAAATACATCGTCCACACAAGAAGAGTTTCGGTTCTGTGTTCAGTTCGGTCTAGTTCGTTGAAAAGTTCGAACTAGAACTGCACTTTCATAAAAATTGAAATAATTAAATTTGAAAAATGTTATCGCTGGAAAGCGACGAAGAAAGCGATCTCATTATAATATTTCTATGTTAAAATCTTTAAAAACAGCGCACAGCGCGTATATTATGATACCGAACGGCCAACGTATTCGCAAACGAACCCCTTGAAAGTATCAACTCGACTCGTAACCCCAATCGAACTGCCGAGCTGCTCTAGAACTGTTCGCGAACAGGCGTATACTATTCGAGAACATCTCGAGAACTTGGTCTGTACCCAGCTTTAGACACCGTAGGTCGTACCTACTACATCCCAACATTTGTTTGGATACATGTTTCCAATAATGTCATCGTCCATCCTGTCCTCAGGAAGGTGGACAGGTCCCTAGGAGACATCTCCTTTATATCGGCAGGTGTAGGCCAAGACTCACCGAACACACACTCTCTTATTGACGATAACTCCGGACACTCGCATAAGACATGCCTGACAGTTTCATCTTCCTGTTCACACATCCTGCATAGAGGTGTGTCCACTAGCCCCATAGTATGGAGGTGTTTCCTTAGTTGACAGTGGCCAGTCAAAAATCCTACTGTTAAACGTAGGTTTTTCCTGGTCATCGCCAAATATTTCTCCGGCGCCAGCTTCCCTGGGTCGCCCAGGGTGATCCTGGCAATACTGCATCCTTTGATTCCATCCCATCTCTTAAGGGATTGAGCATGGGTGTAACGTTTGGCTAGTTCCGCAATTGTCGTTAGGCCGTAGGTGTCACTGGGCCCTAGAATGTTTAGTCCAGCGGCTTCCCTGGCTAAAGAATCAGCAATGCGATTTCCTGTACTCCTGTCGTGCCCTTTAACCCACCTCAAGATAATATTGTTATCTGCCGAGGCGTCAGCTAAATCTTGGTGGCACTCTAGTACTAGCCTCGATATAACACGTTGTCTGTTCAAGGCTAATAGGTGCTGCCCAGGTATTTAGTGTCTGTTTGGCAAAACTTATTGCGATGCCAATAGTAGGGTCTGGTCCGATGGAAACATGTGCGGCACCCTCTCTTGCAAGAGAGTCTGCCTTCTCACTTCCCTCCATGCCAAAGTAGCCAGAGATCTAGACCAGCGATACTCTATTGAATATTCCCAATGAGAATTTTTTTGGCATTGTAAAAAAACATTTGTCTGTTGTCGGTTCCCTCCAATATCTTCACACACGAAACAATGGCGTAAATTTCCACGGTTCCATGGGATCCTAGAGAAGTTAAAATTTCTGTCCTAGGTCTGCGCCTGTATACACCCGCACCAGAGCCTGAGGATGTTTTTGAGGCTTCTGTGTACCAACAGCTGTCTGCTTTTCAGTTCATCCTTGCGGAGGACCCATTCATCTCTATTTGGAATTGGGACTGGATAAGGCAGGTCATAGTTTATTGTTGGATGCATTATGTCAGAGATCTTTCTCAGACTACTGTAACTTTCAGTGTCCGCTAGCAATCTGCTTCACTCCGTATAAGCGTGTTTTGTGCATTTGGAAATATGCGCAATTTTGTATGTTGTGCATCTAGAATCCCTTTGCAGAAATATATGGAGAGAAGGTAAGTTTCGCACAAAGAAACTCAATTCTGCTTATTTTAGAGCAAAAGTCAAATGTTTTTGACGTCAGCGTATAGCGTACGGTCGCATTTTTGAATATTTTGAAACGGCCACCTAGGTTGAGTGACGAAAATCGAAAACGAAAAGAGTGTGCTCGTTATCGAAGAGATGGGACATGCTGTATAATCCAAAGTCAATAAACAAAAAGAAAACTCAGATACAAACAACTTTTGCATTTAAAATTCCCTGGCAACTATGACAGATTATGAGAAAATCATATGGGTTCTCTTATGTGAGACACCCTGTAATACAGGATACAAAATTTGGGTAAGTGGATGAATATTAATTCCTAATATCTAATAACCGAGGCCCACTGCATCACATGACGATTTTCAAAGGCAATTACTCAACATAAAAAATTTAGTTGGTGCCATGTCGAGTTTTGGTAAAAACAAAAAAAGTAAATGCTGAGTATATTCATTAGACTAATAACAGGTTTTGCGAAAACAATTCCGAATTTTATTATTAATAGAGTGCACAGTCAATAGATGATAAATAGCATCGCCGTATTATGTTTAGCCCGTAGTTTCTGTATAGCTGTAGCAAATAAAAATACAGTAGATATATAGACATTAATTTCTATTTCTCTCTCTCTCCGCGAGGCATTTTTTGCTAAACAATACAAAGGGAAAAACTTCCGACTGCTTTCCCGCCGTTGGGCTTACGAACTTTTAATTACCGCTTTTGTTGAATTCTCCCTTCTCTAAAAAGAGTTATTCTCACATTTAGCAGGGCGATTAATTACGGAAGTGTCTGAATTGAATTGAAAACCGGAATTGGTTTGAAACTATAAAAATTAGGGAGATTTGTAAGAAACCGTCCAGAAACCCCTAGATAAAAAATGTTTACCGCCGACTCTGTATTTATACGTATAACTGCAATAATTCTACTTTAATGTATAACTGATGGTTTAACATAATGCCATCTTGCGGGAGATCGTATTGTGGTGCGATCTACCGGCGCGTAGCGAAAGTAGCTGAGGTAATCAGAAACTGGAATTTGTATGCCGCCACCTACATTTCACTTACTTAAATCAATTACCATATTTGACCATACGTTGAAAAATTCTTATGGGCAAAAACATATTTGTCGTAGGATTAAAAAAATCGCTTAAAGACGAGGGTAAAAATGCTAGGATACCGTTTTGATTCAATACCTTCAAGAATACCACTAGGATACCTCCCAATAATAAATTCACCTGACGACCTAACACTGAGACACCACCAGGGCCAAGCTTCCGTCCACCCTTCCCGGAGAAAAATTCTAGGCAAAGTACCCTATAAAGTGCAGGATTCATTTATTTTCTTTTTCCAATATTGACAGAATCAAATTAATGTTTTGAATTTGTTTTAGAATTTAATTTCGAATCCACCCGGCAATAAGAGCTGTAGGGGATCGTGTCAGGACTGAAGTAAGTTTTTAACTTTTTTTAAATATTTTTTTTACTTTTAATTAAATTCTACAAGGTGTTTCTACCTTTCCCACCTAAGTTAATTTTTGTTCTTTCCTCGACGTTAAAAAGGTAGTGGCTCTCTTAAGTTTCTTTTAGTCTGTCAACTCTCTGGAATATCCATTGTATCACTAACATGGAGTCGAACTTCCCTTGAGAAGAATCTCATTAGGCAATCCAGTGACCTGTCAAATAAAATTCAATATGGCGACACAGGGCAAACAAATGTGATTTAATACATTGTAGACCGTGGATTTTGGTATACATAAGTGTTTATTTTGGAGAAAGGTGCTTTTATTTTGCTTTGGTGTCTCTATACTAATAATATACAACAAAAAGTCGGTTGTGGGAGCCATTCAAACCGAGACCAAGTAAGCTTTTTTAAGGTCCCAGCTGTTTTAAAGAACAGATTTTTGGAGCACAAGAATGAATTAAGTAAGAAGCGTAGAGAAATGTGGTTAGCAGCAATCAATAGAGATGATTTAACAGAATCAAAAATCAAATATCAGGCTGTATGTAGCAGGCATTTTGTTCAGTTTTGTTCAATAACAATATTCATAAAAACTAAGAAAAGTGAAATAAAAAATTCTAATCAAATGAACAATATACTAAACATTAATGAAATATATTAAATTGAAGCAAAATATACTAATAAATTCGACTAAAAAGTCTTGAGCACTGTTTATGACCGACTAGACCACTAGACCAGGGCTTCTTAAACTGTGGGTCGCGACCCCCAGGGGGGTCGCGAGACTACTGAAAGGGGGTCGCAAAGATCTGATACTTTTCAATCATTATAAATAAAATTTTAAAATTAGTATACACACTACGTACAAATATAAATACAAATAAAAATCATACAAAATACTATTGTAGTTTTATTATAACTATTTTTTGAAAACAAAAATTATAGTTAATCATTTGAAGGATATGGAAGTTTACATGCATAGGTATTTTCCCAATGATATCGATACACAACAATGGATTTGCAATCCATTTTCAATTGAAATGGAAGAAATTAATTTTTTAAACTTAAAAGCACAAGAAGAATTTGCCGAATTAACAAGTGATACTACCTTGCGACTCAGATTTTCTCAAGTGCCTGTGCATGAATTTTGGATAGAAATCAAATCAGAATATCCCCTACTATCGGAAATGGCAATGAACAAATTACTGCCATTTTGTACAACAGATTTATGTGAATCAGCCTTTTCCACATTAACTTACATAAAATCAAAATACCGTTCAACTTTAATAAACGTTGAAAATTTATTACGATCTGCACTAACTCAAATTCAGCCTAGATTTAATTATTTGTGTAAAAATAAACAATCACATCCGTCACATTAATATTGTTTGATGTTAATAATATGTTTTTATTAAAAAAATTGTTACAAAAGTTTATTTTTTCTATTGAATAAATATATATATAGTTTTATGTCATCCTATTTATTGTGTTTTATTACGACCGATATCCCGTCAACGTTTCCAAATATATATATGTGAAATGAATGGGTATGTATTCTTTAATCCTTATTTTATTTACATTGTAAAATAGTGCGATATTACATCTACATCTACGGTTAATATATATTTCATTATATGAAGGAGGGGGTCGTTTAAAATTTCCTAAGCTTGAAGGGGGTCGCTATATAAAAAAGTTTAAGAAGCCCTGCACTAGACAATTCAAAACTAACCTATCTGTCTAAATTGTTTGCCCTGCACGGATATATTAGGTCACGTGATCTGGATTGCCCAATACAGGCATCTTGGTCAGTTGGCCACTTTAGCGCCCAAGAGGATAGAGAGTAACATAATTATGCGTTCAAATACAAAACACTCGGCAAATAGTCCTGTAAACATCTACAATCTGATCCTTAAATAATTGTACAGTACAATCCTTACTTCAAAATATTGCGATTTAAGCTCAATAGCCTTAATAAAATGTTGATATTAAGCGAGATAGAGGATGTTGAACATAAAATTTTTCGTTTTTTACAATAATTTTAACGCTTTTTGACGCATATGCCCAAAAAGTTGATGTTGGGGATTTTTGGACATGATAAATCATAATTTTGTACCTATTTCGATGTATTTTGTAGAGGGCGCCACATAGGCCACGTATGCGGCATAAATGTACGCAAAACCTTTTTACCATTTACGAAACTTTTGTGAAAAATAATTGAAGCCACATCATTACAACAAAAAAGAGGTATATTTGTTAGTATCCCCAAATCTTTACGGTTTTAGAGATAATCACGTTTTTTTAGTATCAAGATGAACAGTTTTAGGGTATAGTAGCAGTTAACATTAAAAATATGTATGGTACTTTCAATATTAAAAAATAATAATTATCGTACACACTACATTTTTCGAACGTAATTTCATTGAATAATAATCATGTAGTTAATCACTAAAATGTGATTATCTCTAAAACCGTCAAGATTTAGGGATACCAACAGATATACTCTTTTTTGTTGTAATGATGTGGCTTTAATTATTTTTCACAAAAGTAGCGCTAATGTGAAAGGCAAAAAAGTTTTTGCGTACATTTATGCCTATGTGGCGCCCTCTACAAAATACATCGAAATAGGTACAAAATTATGATTTCTCATACCTCAAATTTTTGTGCATATACGTTAAAAAGCGTGAGTTATTGTAAAAAACGAAAATTAAAATTTCATGTTCAACACCCTGTATCTCTTTTAATATCAACATTTTATTAAGTTGATTTAAATCGCAATATTTTCAAGTGAAGATTGTACTGTACTTCTATGAATAATTACTTAAGGACCACCCTGTATATTTCTGTCCCTCATCATATCATTCCGGTCAATAATAAATTTGATGCCTCAAAAATTAACTTCAACACCAAAACAAGTTTTTTTTTAAACTTTTTTTCTCCGTCGTCGTCTAACGATAAATTATTTGTCATTCATTCATTTCACCAAGTTAGACAAACAGAAACTTAATTTGTCTTTTTATAATTGGTTGAAAACTTCGTAATTTACTCTGGCGAAATATTATAATGAATTTACTTTTCCGAGATAATTCGGTGGGTAATTACGTTCGCAAATACATCTAGACGTCGAAGAGGGGGCGTTTTCAAAAAGGGGTGCAGGGATTCTACAAAGCGGATACGCTCCTTTATAAATACTTATTTTCAAGGAATAAAATTAACGATAGAAGGGCTTTTGATAGGGAATTAATGGACAAATTAATTTTTTACTTCAAGTTTCAATGTAGAAGACACTAATTTATTTAATATTTCAGGTAAGAGACCCTAAGACCGCAATAAACCATAGGCGGACGATGGAATCTAGGCAGGATAAAATAAATCAATTTTTATCTCAATTCTCTGCAAGTTTTCACCAAATCTGCCCCTTTTAGGACTACAAATAATCCTTATATGTGGAGCTTATACTAATCAATCAATTAAATTGAATAAACTAAGAACTTATTCTTGCCCAACTACACTGCGCTGTCACGGCAAATTTATCACTTCGAAATATATTTGAATAGTAATGGTATTGGGATTCTATTATCCTCGCTACCTGCGGTTCACTATGAAAAAGAATCTAGCGAAAGTTGCAAACTGAACACTGTTCAATTCTTTGAATCACTCTGAAGTTGTTCAGACACTTTGTTGGATTTATAAAGGGTTCGTTCCAACCACCAGTAATTTACAGTAATATTACTAATACACAAGCGCAGTTAAAAAAAATCGTTCCAGCCACCTAAAATTACTGGTTTAGAACTCTCCATTACTATCAGATCTCTGTTCCATCCCGTTTGTGGACCAGTAAAATTACCGTTCAAACGGTTCTTGCTTGATAGCGAGTATCGACAGTTTTGAAATGAAATGAAATCTCTCTCACGCATGCGCATTGAATAGTTCAATTACTGGTTACGTACGATAACAGAACTGCTGGTTGGAACGAACCTAATAATAAAAATACACTTCACAGATATTTTTTCGATAGTAAATACGTGCGTAGATATTAATTAATTTCCAGAAAAACGGAAGATCCGATAACAATGTCAATGCTTATAGTGTTTCTAATGTTAACGTTATGACCCACATTTTTAACCCCTTTGATGGCAAATGCCGCCCAATGGTGTGCATATAAAGTTTTTATAAATTCCAATATTGTGACGTAATGTTTTTCATTGAAACATATTTAAAACAACATGTATAGTGTAACTATTGTTAATGTGATGACCCATATTTTCAATCCCTTTGAAGGAAAAGCCGCCAAATGGCGTGCATAAAATTCTTTTATAAATTCGAATATTAAGAATTGACATTAGATACACTATATATCTTTGTTTTGAAATTAGGCCCTATCATCAGTATCATTTAAGCTCCGCCACTGTTTATTAGGTACGTATTTCATATGGTTGTGATTACGTAAGGCTTAAGAACGCTGAAGCGACCTTTACCAGCAGAATTTTGTGACAGGTAATATCAAAATATGCATTACGAAGTTTGTATATATTCGAATTTTGACAGCATCTTAATAAATCTCTGGCAAAGGAGAACTTACACGAGATATTCAATATATAACATTACTGTTGGCACTTTGATATTACTTTAAGAAACGTTGTAATGTACCTACTGGGTGGACTTTTTACTTGTACACATCGCGTCATATAAAACTGGTACAACTATTATAATCCAAAATAGTGTTTTTGTAGCTGTGTAAATTGATCTTTTAAAAATTGTCGATACTAAACCTGCTGTTATGGTATAATTTCTAGGGCAGTGATGCCAGCTCAACAAAAATGTTAGTATATGTAATGATGAAATTAAATTTTGTAAAGCAATAAAACAAATTGGAAAAAAGAAAAATCTATTATATCATTTATACACAAAAAGTAACTAGCTTAAATTTAGAAATAGTGTGATATTGTAATAAATACAAAGTATTACATTTTCACAGGTTCGAATATTTTTTTAAATAAAATTTGGTTGGTTAATTAGATGACTGATTTAAAAAAAGGTGAGACAAGGATCAAACTGTTGCAGGAAAAATTGGAAATGGAAGACCAGTTTTAACTAGAATAGAGCTAAACATAGCTATCTGATTATTTATACGAAAATCCCTTTAATACGGCAAGACATGCAAAAGATACAGAAAACTAATGCTTCAGTAACAACAGAATCGAGAAAAATTAGAAAACCTAATTCAAACAATTGTGCATTTGTAGCCATAAAATTTCAAAAATAACTACAAAATTTCAATAGAAAAGTTTACAGTTTTAGATTTGGATACGAGATCCACGTAATTCAGAATTAAAACATTTCAAATAAATGAACTAACAAATAGATCATAGACCATGGTAGCATGAAAGCCATGAAAGTTTACATTCAATAATTAATAACGTGTCATACCCCCATTATTATTGATAAGTTCTTGTAATCTTGTAGGCATTGAGTCAGTTAAATTTAATGTTAAATGTTCATCTTCTCTCAAGCTTTCCCAGGTTTCTTCTATTAGTGTCCATAAGTGCTCTTTGTTTCGTGGAATTGTATTTAAATTTTTTAATTTTTTTACCATAAGCCCCCAAACATTTTCTATTGGATTAAGGTCTGGACTTTTAGCGACCCATGGTAGCGTTTCAATATTATTTTCAGCAATATAATTGCGTACGCTGCGAGCAGTATATGCACTGAGCAATTATCATGCTGAAAAATAAAATTATCATTGGAGAAGATTTCCCTAACCGATGGTAACATCACTCCATCTAAAATATCCAAATAATTCCTCGCATTTAATCTTCCTTCGATTCTCCAGCACATTCCTAAACCTCCTATATTTATCCAAGCCCAAACATTTACAGAAAATCGTCCAGACTTATCATTAGAAGAAATATAATTTTCATTAAACCTACTTCGAGGAGGTCTATAAACTCTAATATGGCCGTCATTATGTGATTGGAATACTTTTTCATCGGAAAAAATTACCCTGCCCCAAAAATTTAATGTATCGTTTAAAACATAATTTTAGGCAAATATTATTCTACCTTGCTTATGTTCTTCATTTAGTTTGTATTTCCGGGCGGCTGCACAATTCTTCAAATTAGTTTTTCTAATTCTTCTTAATGCAGTTGTTATTGAAGCATTGAAGTTTACTGCAACTTTTGCATGTCTTGCAGTATGGAATGGATTTTCCCTCAAATAATCAGTTAATGCTTCGTCTTGCTCCGCTGTAGTTATAAATGGTCTTCTAGTTCCTCTTTTTCTGCTAACAGTTATCGTTATTCCACCTTTTTTTAATGTTTTGAATCGTGGTTCTACTTCTATTTAACTCTTGTGCAAGTCGTCTAATGGACCAACCATCCTCCATTTTGGAAATGATTCGCATTTTATCGAATTCACTTAAATATGCTGGCATCGTGGATAATGCGTTTTGTCAAATTCGACACATGTGTCTGTTTGTCATTTTGATTAGTTAAGTTTGGTTTACATAGGGAAAAAAAGTGTACCAGTTTTATATGACGCGGAGTGTAGGTATCTCGAGTTACGAATTTTATCATTTTGACTATTTTCCATTCAAAATAGCCCGTTTTATCAAACAATTAAAACTAAAAGCAATTGTTTTTCAACATATGTTATTGTGACATATCCGCTCTTTTAAAATCAGTTGATCCAAAATAAAATTTATAAGTATTTATCCATAAACATTTCTACTTTCCCCCTACCCTTTTAAAATAAAAATAAAATAGGTATATACATCAGCTCCACAGGCACTTCGTGGCTCTACTTTGGGCTTTAATTTTCTCCACTTTTCTTTCAATTTTTTCTATTCGATAAAAACATTCCCACTTTCCCCCTACCCTTTATTGGAAAAAAAATTGGTATCAGCTATACAGGCACTTAGTGCCAGTAGGCTTCAATTTTCTCCACACTCTCTCGCTTTTCTTCTAATCAATCATTTGCTTTACCAATTCTGTACTGTACTGTTCTGTACTTTTTTAAGATCATCTTTCATTGTATCCAACCATTATCTTCTAGGTCTCTCCCTTCCCCTTCTCTTTTTGCTACCGGTTCCACCTATTAAAATTCTCCTAGCTGTCATTCTGCTTATAGGTATCACTCAACCACCTGGCCCTCTGTGCTCTCCAATATTCTGTCAATATCCAATATGGAGATAACCACTAACTGGAGATGTATTTTTTTCATCTGTAATTATCTAGAAACGTTGTAAATATAGTGGAAAATAAAGGTCATTAATAGGTATTTTAGAGACATTAAAATTACCTTAAATAATATTCCTATGTATGGGGATGTACTACGCTACTGTAAATGTGTTCCAAGATTTCCAAGTACCTACTCACAACCAGGCGTGAGAGCTTGCGAAAACCTAACATTAATAGTTGACGTACAACTCAAGTTACGTTATGAATGCGGGGAACATTCAACAAAACTTGTGTGCTTACTATATCATGTTCTTCGGGTGAAGAAAATTCGAAACAATTTAGATTAAATAAATAATTACTACCCTACCTATACAATTATCCGAAGTTTGGGGAGACGTATATGTCACGAAATAAACTCAAATAATGGTCTTTCAATATACAGCTTCGTTACGTGCAAGAATATTCCAAATATGTAATCGATTTCAACACAGTCTACTGGATATGATTTGGGGTAAGGTGTAGTAGCCCTACTTACTCTAGATCCGCATTCTAAACATCAATGTCTCACTTTTATTCTCCACTTTGAAAAAGTTGCCAGATCGTGTATAATAGCTAGTTGCTCATGTGTATTCATGTCATCACAGTTTTCATTTATTCAATACTTTACACATAACTGGGTATAATGTTCTAAGAAGTCATATAAATTAAGCAACTTTTAAACTTTCGTAAAAGTAAGTGAAAATCAACCACCGCTAAATACTAAATAAATTCAACTTCCTTATGATAAATTATATAATTCACTAAATTGAAGATTAAAATTATATCAATAGGAATGTAATATATACTTATAAGAAACAACAATGTGTTAAAATACCAGAATATTGATGTACAACATGTGAAATTCCACTACTTAACCTCAAAAAATAGTGACGCTTCAGTACAGTTGCAAATAAAAACAAATATAAAAGTTGCAAATACTTACCAATTTAATCGGCAATTTCTGCAGCACACAGTCCTCTTAATTCTAGTCACTTAATATATAATTTCTCAAAACAATGTGATAATTTACAAAATATTTTTTAATTTAAACTTACATCAGTCACAAATCTAAGACCTACTATCAAGAAATCTCAAAGCACTCTAATACAGTTTTTTCCGTTTTTCCGCCAAATTAACTGCGTTCGTTCAATGTGCTCTGATAGAGTAATAGTTTACGAAACAAACACACGATGTCACTGCGTTACACAATAAACATTCCCGAGTAGTTTTATCGCAAATCGCAAACTGAAATTATTTTATCAAAAGATCCCTACAGAAAGTCCATCCCCTCTGAATTCCTGTTGCTAGGGATACAACGCCGACGCGCTAACGAAATGGAAATGCGATGATAGTTTAAAACTGATGGAAATAATAATTATGCAAAAAAAACACTTTTTGGTCTAGTTTCGCTAACTGTTATGTATGTGGAGTTTTCCACAAATACACGAAGATAGCGAATAGCTGCAACTAGTTTGAATTAAAATTGGATCCCCTGAATGCAAATTGCGATTTAAATGGAAACGGTTTGCATGAGAGTTTTTATAGCAATGAAAAAGTTACAATTCAAGAACCTTTTATAACAAAGTTAGTACGGCAACGTAGGTTTATACAGGAAAGGTGAAAAAGGTTTACTATATTATTTATGCGTGGTCAAAAACTAAAGAAAATGAATTATATAATCACCTTTTTAAGATTAGGTAATTACTGAGATACGTAGATTTATGTCCGCTTTATTGCACACCTTAAATTATATATGAAGTGATGAATAAAATAATACTACTAGTACCTATATTATACACCAAGGTGGTGAAGTATGTTTTATCTATGGTGAAGACTATTATTATTGACCGAGCACCAAAATTATTAATAAGGTGCGAGGCTTATAATAAACCACCATGGTGTATATACAAATTTTTCCACCACTAGCCAAATTTAAGACAAAAATTAAAAATTATTCACAAACGCACCACTAGAAGCGTTTACCCTGTCATCTGACTGACAAGTACACTATCTATTTTTGCTCCATAGATTATGAACGTACTCCTTATGTCATCAGTCATTTTTGATTGAGCACAAATTTTAAACTAATGGCATTTATATTCAAATAATTTTATCTTGAATGGCAATTTCAAGCAGCAAATTATGTCTATTCAATATTTGTTGAACAAGTTATTGTACAACTAGGTACTACCCCTAAATTCTCAAAATATTTGAATTTGTCCATTATTGACCTTGGTTAATAATAGAAAGAATTATTAACCACTTAAAGAGAAATTCAACTTCTCAGTTGGATAGAAGAAGCAATAATTGTCAACTTCACAGCTAGTAGTGGAAAAATGTAATTATTATTTCTTTGTACTAATACAAAACAACGGAACTTTTTGTTAAAGTTAAAATAATATCAAAAAAATGAAGGTAGAAGGTATTGTAAATTTTGTATCCTATTATGATAATGATAATAAATATTACCGTACTAATAATGATTTTAATATATCAGTTAAGCAGAAAAGTTCATTTCATTTAAAATGAGTCCATCGCCACATCAAAATATCTTCTCCATCTATGTGTCAGGGGTAAAACTATAAGCTGCGTCCTGCTTTAATAATAGAGATTTCTATATAATTTATCGTTAGAATTCATGAATTCGTGGATGTTATCTTGGAAGTGTATATTTATTCCCTATCCGGGAAAGGTTATATTAATTTCTAAATTAAATAATGTACGTTTCATCAATAGAATTCAAAATGTATTTGCTTAAATTTGTAAAGCTGGGGATTAGACGAAAAAATTATCATTTTAACCTGTTGAGCTGAATCAATTTGTGTTTTGATTAGTTGCTGATATTATAATACCTATGTGTCAACACTTTTAAATTAAATTAATTGTTTTTATCCGAGTAAGAAATAAAAAACAATTCATTGACATCTTCTGCTGAATTTTAATTTGAGACGCTTTTATTTGCTTGAACATAAAAAACAAATATAATGTTTACTTGTCCGGTATTCATATGTTAATTTATGTTGTTGATTCATTTGAACATTATTTTAAATAAAATATTAGAGGTTATTGCTCGAAAACAGTATTTTAAAAATACCTTGAAAGTTAATGAATTGAGTGTTTTGAACCGTGCGGAATGCCTTTAGGATATTAACTTCTAAATAAATAAATATATTTCTTTCATTTGTCAAATCAATTTATTGGGTTTTTAACGATATAAGTAGGTATGTAGATACATAATACACATCTATAAGTGCTCATGTTTTTTACAGAATTTGAGTTTCCACTTTTACTAAAAATACTACCGATATTAGATTGAAATAAAATTATTAATCAATCAATAAAACCCTTCATTACATTACACTTTCGGGTTTAAATAATTGATTTATTTTTTTAATTTAAACAATTTTCTTATCATTTTATTATAATGAATAATAAACAATAAAATCTAGAGGTTATGTAGCAAATGGTAATCAATTTAAAATAATATTCTTCCAACGAGCGGACAATATTTTATTTGGTCACATTGTATGTTACACTAATCGATGTAATATCAAATGTGTTTGAAGAAGGCAGTTTACTTAATATAATTATCTGAATGATTAACAAATATGTTTTTCGATCTTATTTATGTTATCAAACTTTTCCATACAATAAGTAAAACAAATAAGTATGTTGTTTAATAATTAAAACTTTATTAGTCGATAAACTTATTAATAGATTTCCATTAGTACTCAATATTGTGGTCATTTGAATTATTATTTTTAGAAATATGAGGAAAAAGGTTTTTTCAAATTACGGTAAACAATATATAGGCCAGTAAAAATAAAATCTTGCACTAAATTTCTGATCCAATTTGGGAACAAAAAATCGTAAAATTCTAACAGATTCTGGTGAAGCTCCATGCGACTTCTGATTCCTTTTTCCACTGACATCTGACATAACTAGTGACAGAATAACAGTAATGAAATATGGTGACTCACCAAAAGTTCCTAGAAGTATTGGCCACCGATGCGTGGAGAATTCAACAAAAACGTTATTTTAAATTTCAAGGGAGTGTATACATTGTTTCAATAAAGCAATGTAGATGTTCGCAATGCTAAGAAAACCTGCAAAAATCTCATGTTTTGAATGGTAGACATGAACTGTCATTCTTGTCATAAAAACCACTTTTTGTTGGCCACATCTCATGATTTGAATGGTAGACATGAACTGTCATTCTTGTCATAAAAACCACTTTTTGTTGGCCACACTGATCTTAAGCTGAACTGCTCTATTGGACAGACACGATGACGTATTCCTGCGCATTTCGAATTTCGAATTCGAACTTTTGATTGGCTGAAAGCTAGTAGGCAACCGATGTAGGTACTTTAAGGACCTTGGGACCCGCTAACCTCTATTATACTCGCAGTTCAGGTACAAATTACTATTTTATTTATTATCAGTTGAATTGTGTTCATGGTAAGAAGAATAATAACACGATTTTCAATCTAAAATGATAATATATTATAATACATTTAAATACTTCATTGACTTTCCTAAGAAAACACACAACCTTCATTATTAATAAATTCTTGTTTTTATAAACATTGCTTGTAATTCAATCGTTTATCGCTTATCAGATGATGCAGATGGTTATAATTAGCATAATTTTTCTCTCAAAGGAGATCTTCGGTTATTTAATATGAATTTGTGTAGAAGGTATTATTAATTTTATCAATTTAATTAGAAAATAACGTAATTTAACTGACCTTGTCTTCCCTGGAATAATTCAGACGTTAGCAGTTAAATCCTGATATTATGAAGATAAACAAAAACGTGTTTCAAAGAAAATTATTTACCTTTTCGAAACGACAAAAGCTTTACCGAATGGTAAAATATATATTTTTCTACAATCACATTGAAAAGTTGGCTTTTTCGCTTGCCGTTGACAACGAAAAGTTGACGTTGAGTTACTTTACGCTCGCCGTGCGTAAAAAATAGCAAAACGTTCGTTGTCCATAAAAACCGATAGGTACTACATTAGTATATACCTAAACAAACGAATAGTAGGTTCACTCCTCGTCGGCTCTTTCATGTAGCGTTGCTAAAGAATTGCCGAAAAACGATCGTAAAGAAGCACACGTGTGCCGTATATACAGGGGTCGCGCGAATTAAAATCTTCATTTCTTGTTGATTTATAAATGGAGTGTTTGGTACGGGGGCTGATAAAAATGTACGTTAGGCTAGAAAACTTATTTTAAAAAAACGATGTTGTTTCGCTTTGCATTTAATTGTATTTAATTATGATTAATTAACTAGAATCATTCATTGGAATAGCTTTTACTACATTATATATATAAAATGAAAATGTACAAATATAATATTTCTTATAATATGAAAATTAAAAATTATACTAGATTCTACATAGGTACTTTAGAATTGGTTTTGCATATAAAAACAATGCTGAATAATTGCACTTAGTAAAAAAATGAAACCTTAAACCAAACTTATGAAATAAAGCAAAACAAAAAGTACCTAATAATTACAAATTGTGTAATATTTGTAATTTAGTATTAGTAATCTAATGGTATAATATAAACGCACTCTTGTATACAGGGATAAGAAAGAACTTTTCACAAGGATGCGTAAATGATACGTTTTTAAAAAGATCTTTCAATGTCGCTCCGATACAATTATTACCCATACAAATATATTTTCAAGTTGGGTAACATAATCAACAAAATTCAGACTAGGTACTTACATTGAGCCCACCAAATGGAAAATTTGTATTGTTTTTGTCTGAGAAAAAATAGTTGATTCTTTGGTTAAGGTAATTTGTTCAAAAAAAAAATTTTAATATATCCCAAAGGGATTCAACTGATTGTATTGTAAGTTGCCAACCAAATATAAATTTCATTTTATTAGTAAATTTTTTTCCTTCACTGTTAACCACACGCAAATTTTTCAGTAGTTTCAAATTCTTCCAATAGCTGAAACTGTTGTTGGGTACCCATAAATGCATTGAAATTATTCAAATAGCACGAATTTAATAAATCAAAAACATCAATCATTGTTTTAATGAATTTAGCAGTTATCTAGGCATGCAGGTAAAAATTTAAAATCAACATATGTGTTAAGGGCAACTGCAACAGAATGACTAAGAATCTGAGAAGCATTGTAATACTGGAGCATTACATACCATTCTTTTCAAATTGTTAAAACATTCATCATGGTTTTCATCCCATAACCATTCACAGTTGTTTTTTAATAAATTTCTTAGTGTTGCTGTTTCTTTTGACATGTTAGGGATAAATTTGGCCAGGTAATTCACAGCACCAAGAAACATTTGAAGTTCTTTTTTGTTTCTTGGTTTTTCTAAATCCATTATTGCATCAATTTTGTCATTAGTAATTTCTATCTGTTCATCACATATCTGATGGCCTAAATATTTAACTGTTGTCACACCTAACTGAGTTTTATTGCAGAAAAAATGTTGTATGTATTACGAGCAAAAACGTGACATTATTGCTTTCGAGTATTTACTCTTAAGCAATAATGTATCACTTTTCGCTCTTAATACGCAAATAACTATTTTATTAAAAAAAACTTTGGGTAGAAATACATACAGTTGTGTATAGATATCAAGATATTAGTATACCTAATACTATTATCTTGAAACTGTGATTAAGTGAATAACAGTTGTGTCATTACAGAAGATATTTTTGAAATTGCACTTTTTTAAAAGGTACCTTAAGTAAATTTAAGTGACTTCGTTCTTGACCCACTTTATCAAAGATACATAATTTGAAGTAACTACCTACTTTATTTAGGCTAGAGTCATTTCATGTATAAATACCTGCGTAACAAGCAAAATTTATTTCTCGAATGCAACGAACCGGGACCAAGGCAGTACGTGATATCACCAGAAAAACCGAAGGTTTTGGTTTCATTGGGTTTTTTACCGGTGAAAATTATTAATTTTTGCATTTAAAGAGGTTTGGCAGTTTGTTGGTGGTAAGTAGATACTTTTAATATTCACTTATAATTGTATAACATACTTTAATCATTAAATTTGGGTTGTAATATGAAACGACCCATAGAATCAATGAAAAAAATCGCAAAAATGC
>CAJUYI010003633.1:0-22174 GCA_910591695.1 Galerucella pusilla | reverse complement strand
GATATACTCCAGATATCGAGCATCTTGTATTTCCGATGAGAAAGAAGAACCCTCAACAAGTAGCCCCAATCAATCCTCCTCCATCGAAAACTAGGTCCCGATTGGCAGAAATGTTCGCTCTTAGTAGACATTTACAGCAAAAGTCGTCCGTCGATAGAGATACCAAAAGAAGCTCTGTAGTAAGTGTAAGTTCCATTGATCATTTGAGTCATAGTCTAGGAATATCTTTTCTCCACGATCACCACAGAATTTGAAAATACTGAAATTAAATTTAATCACAGAATGCTGTGGTTCTTTCTCTTGAGATTGGAGAAATATTCTGCAGCACCTCTGGCCCCATGTAATTTAAATGTATTTATTCACAATCATATATGTAATGCTGTCAATACTAACGTCATTGAAGGCTAGAGAGTGTCATATTACACACCTCTACTTCACGCCCTTACCACCCGCTCTCATCAATCACTTCCCGCCCTCACTTTCCACCCTCTAATCCACCGTTAATCTATTTTAGATGAATATTTTTCATATTTAAAAATATAACACATTGACAAATATTATAATAACCATTTCTGGAGGGGTACAATCCATAAATTCTTCATCGGATGACATTTTCCTTAATTTATTATTCGCGAACTTAATATCCATCCGACTTTATCTGACATTTATTTACATTAGTGACAGTAGTTGTCAATTGTGATATTTTAGGTGTGTTCAGAACGAAACAAAGACTTATTAATTTTGATCGGGATATGATGGTTGTAAATAAAATACAAACCTTGGTAGGAAGTTTCATTCCTGACTCGAGATTATAATCTCTCGACATTAATGAAACTCTTCCTACTTCGGTGTGTAATATACTATTACATTTTCTTTCTCCTGATAGAATAATAACTTCTCACTGGTTAGCAATAAAAACATTATTCTTGACGCAGTTGATTGTATGCTGTCACTTGCTAGAGGTAATGGATTTTTCCGCAAATCGCTAGGAAATTTTGACATTCCTGTCAAAATTTCTTGAAGAAAAAGTCAGGACTTCCTTACTGTAAGGAAATGTCATTTCCTTACTGTAAGGAAATGATATTTCCGTACAGTTGTTAGTGTTCTACATGAATGATTGAAAACACATTGCTTATAAGGAATTAATTTATATTTTGAAAACATCAAGTCATTGCTGAATACATTTTTAAGATCAATTTGTTATATTTACAGTAATTTGACAGTTAGTACAATTATTGAACATTGGAGGAACACTCTTAGAACTATGAGAAACATTTTGGACAACATGCAGAGTGGTAGGGTCATTTTGTTGAATATTTTGTACTGTGAAAATTTTATTTGCCACCTCAACCTTATTGTTAAGCGATTCTTCGATATATCCTTCAGCAACGTTTGATGACTTCCATCCGCCATGCCTCTTTAAACTAGTTATGTCGGCACCAGAGTCAACCAATATTGTTGCAGAAGACCGACGAAAGCAGTGACCAGTATATTCTGTCGGATTTACCAAGTTCAAATAAGTAGCAACTATTTTGGGCATTTTTCTAAATTGATGAATTCCTACCACTTGTCTACAACCCTTTCCGCTTTGATATTTAAAGAAAAATCGGCCACTGTTTATATTTTCTGGTCTTAACGAAACATACTTTCGATAAACATTCAAGTAGATCTGATTAATTACAAATGATCTTGGTTTGTTGGTTTTCGAATCAGGTATGCTGATTAAAAGCTTAGATTGTAAGTCTTCTATATCGTGTACATTCATTCGGACTAACTCATCCATTCTACAGGCCCCAGAAATACCAAATATTACAGCCACCTAAAAAATAAATAAAGCTATAATCTAAATAGAAATTAAAACCTTGTAAATTACCTTAATCATTAAATTTTCTTTATCTGGAGCTTCCTGGATAAATTTTTCAATTTCTTCCTTCGTTAAGATCTTAGATTTCTTTGCCCTATAACCTTGAGCTTGCCGTTTCAATAAAGAACGAAGTTTTGAGTATGTAGATATATCTACATTGTGTTTAAGTGCAAGGGTTGACTTCAGCATTGAATAATTGGCCCATAATGTTGAAGATTTCATCTTTTAACAAAGGTCTAGGAAGTATGCCATTACAACATTTTCTGAGAAAGAACTCGTATTTTTACTCATGCGATAATCCATAAAACGTCTGTATGCATTTTCGTACTTTTCTCTTGATTTCTTTGGCAATAATTCTAATGAGGCAGTGAATACTGATTCATTCACCAGCTCTGGAGGAGTCCCAGGAATGGAAGTTTCATCATCACTTATCATTTTACTTTCGAGAACACCAGCAATTAAATTTATAAGCGTCAAGTTTGACAATTCAACCTCAATACGTTTCCATAGTAACCCAAGTAATTTTATTAGGAATTTCAAAGCACCATTTATTTGGGAATAAAATTATCGCGTTTTTTTTTAAATCAATCAATATCTGTCGAATTTTAAACGATTTGCGGAAAAATAGTATGTTTACCTCGCAGGAAAAGCCACATTCCTGGACTCTGTGTTGCTAAGTCTCGGCTTGCGCCTCTACTTAGCAATCTTCACAGTCGTCCAGGAATGTTAAGCTTTTCCTACCCGGTAAACAATGTACTATTGAGATGAGCCCTGCGTGATTCCGTCGCAGTATACCAGATTGCTTTCGAAAGAAATGTTACTAACCATCCTAATAAGTGCAGCGCTTCAATTTCATTCTTTGACTGTCCTCCGTTCAGGTTGTTTCGACTCCGAATCAATTAATAGTGCAGTACATATCTATACGTATATATCTACGCAACTATTTACAAGGTTAGGGCTCATCTCAAAATCCATTACCTCTACCACTTTTAATACAAATACAAAAATAGAAACTATTAGTTATTTTTTCGATAAGGGGAAGGGAATATACCACGACTCTTGATATATTCACATTTTTCCTTTCCCTTCCCGGAAAATATCAAATAATTCGTATTCCACATGAAGTTTACAACCCTACCAACTATACGGCGCATGCTTTAACCAATACACTCTTGGAATACATCGTTGTATTTACCGCTTCGTGATTTCGGTGGTAGCGCATGCCATTTTATTTGAAAATAAAACATTTCACAATGCCTCCATTAATATACTCAACCTGCGAAAAGGTCTAAATAATAGAATCGTGTTTTGGAGGTCATTTGGCTGAAACAATAGTTAGTTTGTTTATCGTTGCATTTGAAAATTGCCCAACTCCTTCACGGCCAACACTCTTAAAGATGGTTTATAATTTTGAGAAATATGAATGTCCTTTATATTGTCGAAAATGCCAAGTAGGTAGTTGAAAATGCAATTGAGCGTCCAATGTACGATGAAAGACAAAACGGTTGAAATGGAAGAGCAATGAGCTAACACCTACCAAATTTCGTAGAGGGGACTGCGCGAATAATTCTCTCTCTTTCAAGTAGTGCTGTTTATATTATCATTGTGTAACTGGAGTAAATAGTTTGTCAGGCTAAGACTTTTCTCAATTGGTATACCTACCAAATATATGGAGAACAATCACAGTTTTCTCCATTCCCAAACCTGGAATAACTGCCCTGAGTGACACGAATGTACTGAGGATGTTAAGTCTTATCTCAACCATTAGACAAGGACCTATATGCTTATACTATAGTGAAACAATGTACACCAGCTCGTAGAAAAGATGGAAGATGGACATAGATCTGAGAAACATAAAGGTCTGACTGAGAGATTGACTGGATAGTAGGGATCATTTCTTTAGGGTTTAGAGAAAAAGGAATCGATAAGACCTGCTCTATGTGAGTATACTGCATGCTTAGAGGAAAAATATTGGGTGAAACATTGGCTGCCAAAGTCATCAGTTGCTCTAGGCAAGATGGTGCTGCTAACCAATGATTAACGAGCATTTGACTGAAGCCTTCTATAATGTACGAACGTATAGCCGGCACAAATAGTAATAGCTCGTGTGCGCGTATCGAAAAATAAAAGAAAAACGACAGTAATTAGTTATTGGAACTTTAGTTTTTCACGTCAGGTTATGTTTGAGCGACCGGGGGTCGCGACGCAAAAGATCTGACCGTTACGTTACGTTATGTTACGTTGCTTCGTTATGTGCCTTGCTTGCGTGCGTGTGCTCTCACCTGAGTCTCTCTCTCGTTTACGAATTCATATGCTTCGGCCGGGAATCGAACCCGGGCCGCCCGCGTGAAAGGCGAGCATTCTACCACTGAACCAGCGATGCCATATTAAAAATCTATGCAAAGCTGGTATTCGCAGTGCTGGTGATCTACTTGAATTTGTTCGGATAAATTTTCAGTAGTTATACCCCTAGGGTCTTGATAATACCGAGATAATTTTGTCATAGAGAATGCTGAAAGCATGTTGCTTGATAATAGCCCAAGGCCGCAGACCGAGGGCTATTATCTTTGAGCAACACGCTTGAAGGATTCCCTCGACAAAATTTTGAGTATTTATTAAGACCCGAGGAGTATTCGATTAGATAATTTTTTACTTTGTAGATATCAAAAAATTGATAGTCAATCTGACGTTCAATAATTTTTAATGCAAACTTTATTAGTTTTAATCAAATATTATTCATTTTTATTTAAAACTACAGTTGTGAAAAGTACAATCGGTAAATTAATTGAATCGTTAGATGCAATACCAAATCTTTGAGACATTTTTAATCCAGTTGTCAGTTTGACGTTTAATTAATTTTTAATAAAAAATAAACACCAAACTGAAAACACCATAGGTAGGGTATAATATTTTCGCTGTAATACAGCGGTGATTGGATGAAATTTGACACATGACTTGAAATTAAGTAATTTGATTGGTTACTATATTCAGTAAAAAATTATCACTATTATTTCCATAACTTTTTTGCGCGATTGATCTTTTTTGTTTTGTTTTACAGCATCGGTTGTCAGGACGGTAGGTTGGGTTTACTGGTTTCTAAGTTTAACACGTCGGTAAGTGATTTACTTACCGTTCAGACGTCGAAAAGTAATAAATAGCATAAAAACAATTTCACCAAAATGCAAAATATATTTTAAACTGATCGAGAAGTATAAATGTCACTTTTGACATTTCGTTCATTTCGAAGAAATTTAAATTATTTTATTCGGAATTTATTTCAATACGATCGCGCAAAAAAATGGTATAAGCATCTCGAACGTTAAGGGTAATTACAACGTTTGCATGTAGATTTCTCTCGTAAAATTGGACAAAATGATACGAGGATTAAGGGGTCTAGCACATTTACTTTTCGAAATACAGGGTGTTGAAATTTTGAAAACTTGAATGTTTTAATTCGATAACTTTAAAATGGATGGATAAATTGATTTGACATTTGGCAGGTTTTTTTTAAATGTAAAAGGGCATATTTTGATAGAAATGGTAGTTTGTGCAACTAGGGTGGATATGATGTCCATATCGCACTTGAACGATTGAGCACTCCGCCTACGGCGTCCTCGTCCTCGTCCTCGTGCGATATGGACAATCCACACGAGTCGAACAGCATATTTTTCCTACGACCCACTTAAGAAAAAATTTAGAAAATAAAAATTTATATAAACTGTAAGATAACTTCAAATTGAAGATTTAACAATCCAATTTTATGTTTCCACTAATTTTTTTGCGGAAAACGTACAGTTCTTGAATGTCTAATTTGTATAATGCCACGGTTTCCCTTTTTAAATATACGATGCTGTTATAAGTAAATGCTGCCAGTCGGACTCCCTCATGAAGGGTACCGTACCATTATCTATAATAATGAATATTCTGCTAAATATTTCAAACGTCTACATGTTGTCGTTATTAATATCAGGTGAATATCTTTATAGCTTAGTACACATAACTAGAAAGTCAAGAAAACATATTTGTATTCTGTGTAAAATTTAATTTTTTTTCTTTCATTTTTTTAAATTTTTAATTAAATTTTACAGAATACAAATATGTTTTCTTGAGTTATTAATATCAAGCAGAATAATTATTTAAAAATAAAATTAACAATAAAAAAAACTTTTTCACGGGGAATCGAACCCGGGTCTACCGAGTGAGAGTCTGCTCTGCTTACTACTCGACCAACAAGGAATATGCAAATTGTTTATCTATAACGTCAGATGTATTACATACTTTTTGCTTAAAAGGAGCTAAAGTTCCTACCGTGTGTCCCGCGACACGGTCTACCTTTTTTTATTATCTCTTTTCGTTCATGTGAGATACCCAATACTTTATAGATCAGCGTAACTTAGTGAAACTATGTCATGTGTGCTAGCTGAAGGCTTGTTCGTTCAACAACCGAAAAACGACGCCACGCTTGATCGCGTTTTAATATCAACTATTGTTCATCTCAATTTCACAGATCACGGATAAAGTTCAGTTTTTGTTTTCCATTTCCGATATATAAATAAACGCGATCTTTATTATGCAAACCTGAAATTCCGGATTAAACTTCTCTAAATCGATAAATATATATTTTGGCTGTTTATTCAAAGAATTCTAAAATCACGTCTCAATTTCTCTAGAGATTTCCTTGCGAATATTTCAATTTGCATTTATTGCGAAGACAGCGTTTATTATGTTCGGTCCGTTCGCTGTAAAATTAACCAGAAATCGTGCTTCTATAAATTCACCTTGGCACGCGAAATCTTCTTAAATTTATAAGTGTAAAATAAACAGAAGTATGAATTTGACAACAACTGTTTCCTGTCTCACCATAGAGGTAATACAAATAGAGGCATCAGGCCATAGGTGTAAGTGGGAATGTCCGTCTGAACTCCGGTAAGGGGGAAAGAGACAGACGATCAGAGGTTTCTCTGCCTATATATGTGTATACAAATCAACTATACAGCATTTGCGCTATTAGATGAAGACATCCTAAGCCTCCGACTTTATATCTTTTTCTTAGATGCTGATGGATTCCGAGCTGGCTTGTTGCCTCTATAAGTAATGTATCTCTATGGTTCTCACAGTTTGATAGTAGTTTCATAAGAGTATTGCTGCTTGCTTGCTATCTTAAACGTATTTATAGGGTTATGATGAAATCAATTTGATTTTAAGCTTTTTATCGCGCGGTTACAAACAATTCAATTCAAAATATTTTGTTATTGTATAATGCATCGTTCTCATGTATTCTGTATGCAGTTCAGTTATTCGCTTGCATAGAAATCATTGGTGCAATGAGATTGTGCCACAGCGCAGCCTCGGATAGACCTGCCTTCACTACATGTACGGAGGATCGCTCTGAAAAATGCCTACAAGCTAACTTAGGCTAAAACTTTGAAAGCCGGCGATCTAACGGTACATGTTAAGGTACTAATGGTTTGAGCAACCCAATCCATAAAGATGACCACGGACTAACGACTACCCGCTGTGGGTTCTGGTCTTAAATCAAGCATTTTGGAATAATTCATGACGGAATGCGGAATATTTAGAAAATACCTGATTTTGGTCTATTTAGAGTCTGATCAGGCTACAGACCTAGTTTAACAATAAATTAGTATATTAAAGTATAAGTGGATATTAAGGTCTTTAAAACACGCGCGATTTTCCGAGCACGACGGCGAAGCCGGAGTGCTCGAAATAGAGCAAGTGTTTTAAAGACCAGTTATCCACGAATACTTTACGCTATTTTTTTTATTGGTGCACTTTGAAATTGAAAATACTGGTCTATACTACTACAACAACAAGAAATGGAAATCATAGATGGAAATTAAAACTAAATGTCAAATGGTTGAATTCGTGGTGTATATGATGTATACCTTGCGTTGTCATGGAAATGAGAAAACCATGTTCAACCTTATTGAGTTCTGTGAATGTCAATAGTATTAATTTAAATACCATTTCCTAAGATTCGAAAAATCTAAATATTAATATTTCAAGCAATACCAACGGCATTTTCCATTTTAATTTATAAATTTGACATTGTTAAATATTGTTCGAATAAAAGTTTCGACGATACAAACTACTCCTGTCAGATCAATGATGGAAAAATTGTCATTTAGACATGATTTAGACCATAGATTTAGACTTCGGTTCTCGAGTTGTTGATGTTGCCACGGTAACTTTAAGACACGCGCGTGTTTTAAAGTTCGATTTAAACACGCTGAGGCGTGCTTTAAATAGGTAAAATGGTTCTCCAATAAAAGAAAATAGTTTTTATGATGAGCAAGCCTATGTAGGCGGGTATACACAGAAGATCTTATAGGTCACAGTGTAGCAGGCCAATGTAATCAAATCTAATCTATTGTAATCAATAATCCAATGAAAAAGTTTTCCGCATGTTTGTCTCCATTGTAGTCTCAAGGAATGTCTACTTTTTCCATCCCACTTCTTCAATACTTGACCAGGATATCAGAAACTTTATGATATTAAATTTCAGACAATTCGATTATGATTGAATAACCGGTGTGGGATCCTTTGGGAAAGGCAAATATAATTTTAATTCCTGTGTATAAACGATAATAACTACAAATAATCATTAGCGAAATGCAATTTCAATCTAATGTTGTTACCATAAAGGTATATGGAAATTTCAATGGTATTTTCTTGATACATAAACATAATAATTTCACTGTTTATGTTTGTAATACTGATACATCAAAAACTATCGCATTATCTTTTTGTTATCTCGTACCATATTTTATGACGTAGATATAAAGCCACACCGGATTTCCATTAAAAATTTATGTTTGTGGAAAATTTTACGTGTCCAAAAGTAGATGTTGAAGCTTTCTGCGGTATAGCTTGAAATAGCAGCAAAAAAAGTCAAAATAACATGGTATACTACAAAATATGTCAAACGGTATTAATTAATTCAATAAATAAGGTATCGAGGTAGAACTAGATTTGACAATATTTAATTTTTTGGGAACAAGCGCCAAACGTAATGGCGTGCGATCGCGCAGTTATAGACCCTCCCAACTAAATTACTATTGGATTACGATAATCTGCAACGTGAACTTTGCGTTCAGTTCAACCTTTCAGCTTTTATATTTATTTATGAGTTACTTTAGAATTTTGATTTTTGGTGGAACAGACTACCGTACCGATAATTCCTAAAAATATTGAGTCCGTTAAATTAAGAAATTATTTCACATTCGTGATGGAGTAAATTAATAGACCAAAACTCAATATTCTCAATGTACACAGCCTGTTCAATTGAAACCCATCTTTGGTCAGGTTAGCCTTGGAAACAATTGTAATCATTCAACTGACGTTTTCCAACATTAGTAGTGTATGCAAACGTCACACTGATCTGTTTATTTCGTTTATATTTGACAGCGATTTTAAGTATTGTGACTTTGAAATGGCGTTTGTTGTTAACAATCCGTCCAAATGTGATAATGCTCGGCCTCATGTTGCCAACGTAGTGAAAGAAAATCTGCAACGAAAGAAATGGAGGCTATTAGAGCATCCACCCTATAGTCCTGATTTATTGCCTTGCGATTTTCACATCTTTGGGCCACTAAAAAAGGCGTTAAAAAGTAACCGTTTTCAGTCGGACGCAGAAGTACAAAACGCTGTGAAAGAATTCTTCCAGCAGCAGCCACAAGAATTCTATAAGCAGGTTATACATCGGTTGGTGAAACAGTGGGATATGTGCCTCAATTGTAGTGGTAGTTATTTGTAACTGTACTTGTCAATAAATTTTTCCTGGACCAAAGATGGGTTTCAATTGAACAAGCCTCGTATTTTACCGCCAAATTAAAAATTTTCAAGTGTCTTCAAATAAGAACGGAGAAGGGCAAGAGCAGGGCTTCTCTCATTGTCTGTCGACAATTGAAAAAGTTTGGAACTGTGCAGTAATCCATTAATGGGTATTGTAACACCAGTCTTAAAAACTAGTGTGTCGTTATCTCATAAGAATCTGCATTACTGCACAGTCCCTAGGAGTACAGCAGTGCTTTGGAGTAAATCAGTCCCTTGGACTACAATAGCCCATTGGAGTACAAACAGTCCTTTGGAGTACAACGGTCCGTAGGAGTAAAATCTGTCCCTATATAGGAGTACCTACAACGTTCTCTAGGAGGTTCCTAGAAGATTCCTTTAACTACCGATATTTGTGAGTGCTTGCTCTAGTTCCTTGAGATAAATCAAGATCCCCAAAATTTGCATAGGGAGATTTAGTTCTACATACTACCATAACCGTTACGTACAATCCAGTGTGTAGCGACTGACATTGGAACGTATCAGAACAGTAGTAAAGTAAAGAGTTAGGCTTCACCTACATAGATATTTTTTGTCTGTTTGCAGAATCTTTGACATTTTTTTTATAATTACTGACCCCTTTTTGTAAATTTCATGACAGATATTATATACATTTTTTTACCTAGATAGTTTTGTTTATTACACAGAAACGTTAAGTTTTTTTTTGAATTAACAGATAAAAGTTAGCTGACCATCAAATTCGATTTTATTTCTAATTTTTTGTTAGGAAAGAAAATTAGTGGCGCCCTAAAATTTTCTTTTCTTTTTCCTAGTTTGTTTAAAATTAATTTTTTCTCTTAATATTTTCATAAGTTTCATTAGTCAAATGTATAATTATTCACTAATCTGTATGTTGCGAATTAAATAATTCACCAGCACACAACATACGAAACCTATCAAATATGCCATGAGAAATTAGATTTTTATATTTTTCAAGAACTATAAATTACATCTATGGAGTTTTCCAGCTCTAAGCTATTTTTCAAAATAATATGATTTCGTAATTACTTTTCTCTCCAATGTATATATTTAGTTCTTTTTCGTTCTGCTAGACATAACATTCCATTTTTTTTTAACAAAAATAATTTATGTATATGAACGCAGCGGAAAAGTTAGAAAAAAAGCGACGTATTTAAATTCCAGTTAGATATAATATATTACCAGAGATAAATGGTCTCTAGATAGAAATATATATTCATTAGAAGGTGTATACATTACTCTAGGAGTTTAAGTATGTCTTAATAAAGCATTATGTCTGTTCAAATTTATAAATTGTGTAAGCTAGTAAACACGAAATATTCATTATCTGCTGTATACAAAAATAAGAAATGTATTACCGTTGTTTCCATTTGATGAAAGCTAATTGAAGATGCGGCAATTAGTGAAAACAGATGAAATCGTTATTTACACTTGTAGTGTGTAGTGCTATCTAGCGGCGCGTGTTGATAGTAGATCTGAGGTAGAAAAGTAGGTAACTAGATTATGTAATTAGTATGCTGCATCCTCGTTTCACTTACTTAATAATGTCAGTTTTTCCCGTTACCAACATAACTCACATAACCTAAATAAAGCACACATAGCACTCTGGCCTCGCGACAAATGTTAACTTAGGTAGTGCCTTATAAAAGTGTGTTAAATAAAGGAAAATGTACAGTCCATTGTAGATTCTATAAAAAAGAGCACTATAAAAAAATGAAAATTCAATTGCCCCGTTAAGTGCCATAAGCCTAAGTTCGTACTGGTTCACTACTTTTTTATCTCATACGCTTAAAGCTGGTATAATTTCTCAAAAATCCTAATTTTGCTATCAGGAACACTACATATGTCTCAAAACTCTCTTAATACTGCTGGAATTCTGGAAATTTTATAATATTGAGTTGTATTTTCCTCTTTACCGGTAGTATAATCCAGATATGTATTCACTCCTACTTTTGTCAAATGATTTTATTGGTCCATGCAACAGGTGTATCTGTATACTGAGTGGCCAAAAGTCTGGAAACGGCCAATTATCTCGTAAATTGCTAGTCCTAATTGTAAAATTGGGGTACACCTATTTTGGGATACGTAGATTCCAGATTTGATATTTGCGGTGTTGCCAGATTTGCTGTTTCTTTTATATTATTAGTAACTTCTGTTTTTCAAATTTTTTACCCTGTATTTTCAGTCATTATTGGAATCTCCTATTCAATGCGTGCTCAACCAGGTGCAACACATTTTATTCAGAATAGAAGGTCTTAGAGAACATGAAACAGTGCAAAATAATGTAGATTTGATAAAATTGAAAAAATGTTCAAATGTAGAATGCCGTAATTTTGTTATGGGCCATTCTTAATCGAAGAAAATTTAATGTCAAATAAATATTATGAACTTATACTTAGACATGAAATTGTACCTACACTGAAAACTTTAGAGTCAATTTTAAACAGATATTATTTCAGCAAACTGGAGCTCCAGCTCATTTTGGTGTAAATGTTCGGTGTTTTAGTTGAGAAATTTACCGGATGATGGATTGGTAGACGAGGTAAAATTGAATGGCCTCCACGTTCACCGAATTTCAATCCTAAATATTTTTATTGAGATTTTTGAAAGATTCAGTTTACAAGTAGGCGTTGCCAGACTTATGGTTTATGTACCTATTTTAGACCTTTCAGACTACATAAAATCATAAGTGTTACATATGGCTGAGTTTGTATTGAATGAGTTTGTATGGAATCAATAATGACTGTAAATACAGGGTGAATAATTTGAAAAAGCAAAAATACTAGGTAATAATAAAAGATAAACGGCAAATTTGGCAACATTGCAATTATCAAATATGGAATCTCCGTATCCCAAAATAGGTGTACCCCAAATTTTGTACAATTGGGAATAATAATTTACGAGATAATTGGCCGTTTCCAGACTTTTGGGCCACTCTGTATATTTGTCCGTATTTATTTTTATTTTTTTCTCACTTATCAGTCAGATTCTGTGCACTTTCCGATTTTCTGTAGTCACATTGTTGATCCTGTATTGCTTTATCTATTTGGTCTCTTGGCCGTTTTTCTTCCATGCTGTAACGCGTTTTCCTCCTTCACGTGGCTCCTGCCACACGAACACGTCACTATGGCCACCCTTGACTTTAAATCCTTCGACGGAATGCTCGGGCGCCAGATTTTTAACGTGGTTTGCTCCACGGCCCCTTGACACTTAGCGCCAAGAGTTCCAGATAGCCTCAGATGGAGGTTACGGAATATTCCAGGGGTCTTGTTGAATTTACCTTTATAATTTACCTACCTTTCTATCAAATTTACATCACGGATGTTTCAAATATCGGTCCTTTCAAACTATTTTCCGGATTCCGGAGTCGCACAAATACGGGCACTTATTTAATTTCTATACTTTCGAAGCACAGATCAGAGAGAGCGTCTTTTGATGGTTTTCAAATTTATATTTTAACTCCCACTCCCACTCGCATTTCGGTAGCAGTCGTTAAATTTATTTTTCAGCAAAAAGTTCCATATATACTAATTGTCTTTCTAAATTAATTAAAGTTCATATATACCGAATGTCCCTTCGGCTTAAACAAAAATTCGAACATCGCCGGAAACGACTAAAGTTTTATGGTAGAATTCGAATTCCCGTACTTCCGGATTAATAAAAAAAATACATTATATAGGTACGTATATATAAAGAGAAATAAATAAATACGGTAGGTAACAGAAAAGGCTGTAGAGTGTGTAACGAGTTATATGAAACCAAATAAAAAAAAATAATGATAGAAAAAACCTCTATTTCGTTCACAAAAAAATAGCTCGTTACAATGCTCGCTAATATTTTTCCTAGGTAACTCAAAAGAGCTTAGTTCCTGAAGAGTTCTTTTTTATAAATAGGCAACATTATTTTCGTTTTCCATTTTTCGTATGTGTGAGGTATCTTATCATCGGGCTTAATTATAACTTCAGGTATTTCACACACATGGCACTTTTTTCCCTAACATATTTGTCAATTATATCCACTATTCCCACACAAAATGATAAATCGTTCATTTTCTGCTAACTTATATTATTTATTATAATCAAAGTATTGAAATTTCTCAAACTTCTATTACGCGATCTTGTTAAGTATGTGTATAGGAAGGAAATTAGACTTCTGAATACCGTACGGTTTTATAACTTGTTAGTGTTGAACGAACTTTATCATAACAATTTAAGTTCTAAATACTAGGTGTTATGCTTCCACAAAGCTCGGCAAATACTAAAACTTCACGAACTTTTTGACAGAATTTCTTTTTCGCTTCGATTAACTTAATCCATTTACTCTTATCGGCAACTGGTATTAAAAATTTAAGTGGCTTACACATAATTAATGAGCTTGGAAGTGAATTAGAGAGGTAAATATCTACTTGGATGAACTCTATATATATTTAATACTTTGAAATTGTAACTAAGGGTTTGTGGTGAGTTGGCCTTTTATGCACTCCACTATAAAGTTCATGTTAATATTAAAGTTCAGTTTGTTTTTTAACCAGTTTTTTGATTCTAGGAAAAAAGTCAGAAAATATATATGTTGAAATAATACCCATCTTGGTGTGCGTCATCGATTGTTAATATCCTTCTAACACATTACGTAGGAAGAAATGGAAAAAAAGGCATGTCTGTGATTAATCCTAATCAGAATATCACAATAATGAACCGTTTAAATGTATTGCAAAGGTTAACCTCAATCTTTGACGTAAAAAATTTGATTGGTTGATGTTTAGATTATGCGCAAGCGCAACCTATCAATCGGGAGCTCAAAATACTATGAAGGCGTTACTTTCGTAATGACAATATGTCTTACGTCTTTTTCTACTGTCACACTGACA
Source organism: Galerucella pusilla (assembly GCA_910591695.1). NCBI lineage: Eukaryota > Metazoa > Arthropoda > Insecta > Coleoptera > Chrysomelidae > Galerucella > Galerucella pusilla. Next base: position 7,610 of record CAJUYI010003633.1, on the reverse strand, counting down.
GTTCTCGTCAGGTCTGTACTTTGTTGTTTACGGTCAATTATTATTTTTGAAAAGGGATATCAATCTTATTGTTATATTTATTTAAATAATACAAAAATATGCCTAGATACACCGAAAAACATCAGCAATTTGAAAGTTCTCAAGTATTTTCAGTTAGAAAAAGAAGCTGGTAATTATTAATTTCATAGCCTTTTCGAATTTGGCTGAATACGATCCTGATGATTTTATTTTTCAAATTTAAGGTTAGCTATATGTCAAAATAGCAAATAAACACAAACGATGACGCACACCAGAAAGGCTATTATTTGAACCATAACAGGTTATGGATGTGAAATGAGGCTTGTAGTTTTTAGGTATTTATCTTGAACTGCTTACTCCTGAAAGAATAGCATGGTTTCGGAAAAATGTTTGATAGTTGTCCTGGATACTTCTAGATGTTGAAAATTATACCAGGAGGTCTTGAGAGGGGTGCTTTACGAGGTGTTCTGGGTGCTCATCACAGCAATGTCTTGGGAGGAAGATGCCAATAAACAACAAATGTTTCAAGGTCATTTGTGGGGAACTGGAATGTGGCTAATGTGACATTGATCGATCTTAAGGCAAAATATATCGGCAAATGATTAAATTATTACTAATAGCGATTATTTTGACTTACACTGGCAGTTTTTTAAATTTGCATAGTAAAAACAAAGGTCACAAACTGACATACCAGAATGCATTACACTTTGTGTATGGAATTGAGAAAAAAAATGTGAAATATTGTGTATAAATAAATCGTTCACAGAAAATGTGACACATACACTGGTTTTCGTTAAAAACTCGCATTATTCACAAAACCAAACTGGAAATAACAATCCACTTCTTGCTCTGTTTCCCAATGTAGCTACCTAAACTTTTCCAACTTTATATACACAACTTGGGTTAGACAAATAGCGGAGTAGACTTTTTATTTCAGTTGAATTTATCTTTTTGAAATAAAAGTATTATATATTGTTAAAAAACAATAACCAAGAGACATTCAACAAAACATGCCATTGAATTTACCTACAGACAGAACTTTTAAACTTAATAGGTATACTAAGGGCTACTTGTAGAGTTTCCAAGAGTTTTCAACTGAAAAGTAATCGATTGGTAATTTTATAATCCAACCAAATAATATCTATACAGGGAGCGAAGGAAGTATTATTCAAAGCCGTGAAAAAAAAATCCTAGCGGTCGGTAGTACAGCTGTAGTATATTCAAATTTCATGTACGCCCCATCAAAACAATGTCCCTACCTAGCAACGTCTCGTCTCTAAAGGTCTTGTGTTTCTACTGGTGGATGGGTCATCTTCGCACACTTACAGGGTCCAACTTGGTATTTGCCAGTCTCCACTGTAATTGCATTACGTAACATACAGATCAAGTACAGAATGACAACGTAGTTAGCCGAAGAAAAATAACAAGTTCTTCAACAGAAACTACTAATTCTCTCTTTCTAATTTCGGACCCAAACGAAAAACACAATCTATGATAGAACTTTTGGCAGATCATGTAGCTCGTGAATTGGTGTGATATTAGAATTAAGGAATCTATTCTGTAAGTATGTACGATGCCGTTGATGAACGAATATCGTTCACGAACGATAAATGTTATTCTGTATCCAAAATGCTAACGAATACCTCGTTAGAATTCGCCGTTCATGAACGACACTGGGCATAAAAATGTGTCTATTTTTGTGATAAGATTGATTATTTCGGTGAAAATTATGGAAATTGTTGGAGAGGAAATTGATTGATGGTATGGTGTAGTTACTTTAATATTCAAAAAGAAATATTCATTATTTTTACATATTGATGGAATATGTTCAAGTGAGAAATTCGTAACGTCAGGTCATTGACATATAAATATATCAATGCCTCAGCTAAGCTTTTCCTTTATCTAACCATAATAAAGAGCCATAACCTCAAATTGCAGTTGAAAGTCGAACAATGTTGTCACTTTGCAAACTATTTCAAAGTTGGGAAAAATATTGATATGATAAACGTAAAAAAAACTATCACAGTCCTTTATTATTTACATTTATAGATTTGTGCAGTATATTAAATAACATAGTAGTGTAGATCTTGAAAACATTAACGGATAATGTATTTATATAGAATGGAAATTAGCTACGATCTTCATCATTCAGTTATAATGTAATTAAAAAATCTGACAACGCTGTGATATTTTGCTTTACTACCCATTTGAAAACCTCCAACTTTCGGTAATATCAGAAAGTGGTCAACGAAAGAGATACAGAATAACGTTTCAAAATTTTTCGTTCACACTTCCAATCGTTTGTAAACGAAACCTTTGCTGAACGACATATTACAGAATATACGCATAAACTGTATAGTTTTATACTTTTATTTCATGAAGGAGGTGATCCAATTTACATATTAATAAATAAATAAAAGTGTAATAGAGTACACGCATATTTCATATTTTGCTTAGATATTTATTTATAATAGTTAAGTTGATATCAAAAATCACTAATAATAGGAAATAAACCACTTTCCATCGAAAATTACTTCCAAATTTTAAAATAAAATTGCAAATTTCAATGTACTTTCCGACCAACACCCGAGGTTTTTCGAACGCTAACGATGAAACGTGTGACGTCATATCTCTTGTTTGTTTACTTTTGTCAATATGGCCGCTATTGCATTAGATTCTGTGTAGTTGTGTGTTTATATTGTATTTTAATCAACTATTAATTGCGGATATGTATTTATATAGAATGGATATTAGCTATGATCTTCATCACTTAATTATAATGTAATTCAAAAATCTGAAAACGCTGTGATATTTTGCTCTACTACTCATTTGAAAACGTCCAACTTCCGTTAACATCAGAAAGTGTATAACGAAAGAGATATAGAATAACCTTTCAAAATTTTTCGTTCACACTTCCAATCGTTTGTAAACGAAACCTTTACTGAACGAAATATTACAGAATAGACGCCTAAGTTTGTTAATTTTGGGTTACGCCCCGTATAATACTGTACAACTTTGTGCTCATTTAATGCTAGTATGCTATAAATTATGTGAAGTTCTACAATTTATAACCGTCAAAGTGGAAACGCTTGGTAGTTAAATGTTGAGCCATATTAAGTCCATTTAATGTCATTACTGAAAATTCGTGGTAGTAAAATTTCCACACTGACGAAGAAAGTTTACATGTAATTGGAGATACCTGTAACAATCGCTACAACTAGCATAACATTACCAGATATGGAATATTCTGAAGTAAATTCGGAATCAAATACAGGACCGGTTTAAATAGTATAACTGTTCTTCTACTCCCTATATTGCAAACATTGTTTTGAAGGACGTAAGTAACAATTTCCAAAACGGTATCGATTGCCCTTGACGACGATGTGGTGAATCAACTTACCACCTCTGGTTGGTCATAATTTATGCCATATAAAACGTGTATCTTATTTCTCCAGCTCTAACCAAGTTATCTGTTACTCTTGAAGTACTGCAGGAGACTTCTGGCTTCGTTATATTTACAACTTCCTTTTTATTGCTGACGCTCTCCGCTACATAACTTTTCGCAATAGTTGAAGAGTTCCATACGCCATGTCGCTTAAGAGCTGAGACATCAACTCCAGTATTCGCTAATGAAGTGGCCTACGTGCTTTTAAGGGAGTGTCCAGTATACTCCTTCAAGTTCTCAAAGTCCAGAAATTTAGCAATTTCACTTGGAATTAAAAGAATCGACTATTTCCGAGCGGCTGGCTTAAGCAAATTCCATTTTGACATCGCAAGAAGCGAGGTTTAAAATTTAGCATGGAATATAAACTCCTTAAGCATCTTGGAGACTTCAATACAGCTAAGTTTTCGTGAAAGTAGGTACTCCAAAAGCACGGTTTCTGGAACTGCAGTGGCAGTCTTTGATTTGCACCATTTCTCAAAGTATTGATACGTTGTTTCATACCTCTTCTTTCAGCAGCAGCGACATACAAGGGATATTTGCTGATTCCTCTATATCAATTTAAGAACAAAAAATGTCTCATGCGTTCTTCTTTTTTTTATTCTGTTTTTTAACGTTGGTCTATTTCTACAACTGTGGCTAATCACCGACGGCGGGAGCACTCAATCCTCAACCGGAAATGTTGGCGAACCCACTAGTGTTCCAACCAGTGGTAGCGTTCCTTAACGAGCCCAACATCCATGGACTCAGGACCTCGGTTTTACGTCTCCTCCGAAAGACGGCATATCTACATTATACCTCGTGCTCATTGGTATAATGCCTGCGAGCTGTGATATGCTAGTCCGCTGCAGGCTGTACCTATACGATGGTTTTCCCTGTGCGTTCTTCTTCTGAACAAAAGCTACAACTATGGGTTTACTCAGTATCTTAAGTGTTTCCAATTTATAGGACTGGAGCCAAAACAGGGATTCCCTTAAAATATCACCAATGGAATACTTATCTCAGATCAAATGGACTGCAGAGCAAGTGCTTACTGGAGTATGGCAAGCTAAAGCCTTTATCAAAGATCCTACGAAATTTGAAGCAGATAAAGAAGAGGGAGGGAATTTAACCCGAATCCTCATCGGACCCTGCGGGCGAAGCTATTATTTAGGCAAAATGGTGCTGCTAGATGAGTCAGACAACAACATCTAGAAGACGTAGAAATACTTACCTCACCACATATTATCAATTTTCTTGGGAATATTGAACTTGAAGGCGTAATCTAGCTTGGACCAAACCAAATATCATGACTTGGCTTGAAGCGAGTCAACCCCTTTTTCTACTTATTCTAAAATCTAAAAAACGATTTTTTCACAAAGTTTATTTTTTTACGTAAATTATAAATTGGTTAATCGTTTTTCGGGACGTTTCTGTCTTTAATCAACTTGTGAGCAAAATGTGAGGGATACACGTCGATCAAAACTTTCCGAATTCGGACCAACTTCGTCAATTGAAAATATTCGCTATGGTTATGTTGTAAATAATTTAACAAAGTTATACGAAAACCGGACCTGACATAAAATCGATTGTGATACAGGAGAATAGAGAAGAGCAACTTTATAATGGAAATAGCTTTCTGATAGTAAAACTGGGAGTTCTGAATAGATTGTTGATGCATGGACGACAATAGAATATGAACACGAGCTGGAAAGCCCTTATCTAACTTCTGGTTTGCTTGAAGACTATTGGCAGTTTGTCATATAGATGATTACGTATGATATATTTAATGAGTATTTAAATAAAAGAAAAAAAGGTTCTCTAGAGGTAGAAATTCCAAGAACAATGGACGTTATTTGATAGCTCCCCTTAAAAAATAGTTCGTTCCAAAATATTTCGTTTCGATTTAGGCCAACAGGCGTAAAGAATAGCATTCAACCCATATGGGATATAAAACTATTGGCAAAATTTTCGAGGACTACGAAGTTTGTGAATGAATAAATTCGATTTTTTTTCGAAAATTATACTAAAATTATATATAAATCAAATAACTATTAAATTGAGTTGAGAAAAACGACTATAGTATTCGAATTCTTTTTGGGAAGTTTTTAAAATGAAATTGAAAAATAAAACACAATGTTACCTCGTGAATATAAAGTTTTTTTTCAATTATTCTTATACACTGTGTCCACTTAAGTTCGCACCTTATGGGAAACTTTTTTATTATCAATTTTAGGAAGAAAACCATAGGTTAAGTGCAAGTAGAGGACACTTTGGTGGTTCCAAATAGCCTTGGTTAATTGGTCTAACGTAATTATTAGAGATACAGGGTGTTTTATCCATTTAGTCCAATCCTATTGAAGTCCATAACTTTAGAACCACCCTATATATTTCTTTCATTTTTGGTAATGATCTATTGCATTGATAACATCATAAGATAGTGTAATAAAAATAATTATAATCCAGGTCTGGTTTGAGAAAAATTTTCAAAATTCGATAATCTCCAAAACAACACCCTGTATATCAGAATCTTTGAAATCCAATAGATTATTCGAAGAGAAAAGAAAAAATAGAGCGGCACCAAAATATTTTTCGAAGTGCACATCCCGTTTTACTGGTTAACTTTTAATGTCAAAGTTATTTAAATGTATCATTGACATTTTCGTACGTAATAACTTTAGAACCACCGTATAGATTTTTTTCATTTTTGGTAGGTATAAGTTACATGGGCATCAAAATCTCATTATGTAACAAAAACAGTTATAATCCAGGTTCGGGTTAAGAAAAAAAATATTTTATCAAGATTTTTATAAATCAATAGTTTATTCCAAAAGAATAGAAAAAATTGAGCTACACGGAATGTCAAATTATTTATAATAATAGTTCGAAATGTCCATCATTTTCTTCTATGCATTTACAAGCTCTTTTTAAGATGTTTGGTGTTGCTCGTCTTGTCTTATCATTCATGGATTTGCCCTGATTTCCTGGCAAGCATCATCAATTCTTTGAACACGATCTTTTAAGGTTTATCTCAGTAGAGTATACTTTGGCTTCTAGATATCCCCAAATATGATAGTCCACTGGGTTGAAATCCGGCAACCTGCATGGACAATTATTGGGCCCGCCCCTCCCTATCCACATGTTTCTAAAATTCTCGTTTATTAAATTTCGCACAATTACGCACAAGTGAGGCGATGCACCATCGTTCTGGAAATACGTTCTTCCAATTTCTTTATTTTCTAATAGCACTGGTAACATATTTTGCAAAGTTTTCCGTACTTCAACAGTCTACGCCTATTTGCTAATTTTTCTGTTCCTTAGAATATTAGACCTACTTGATAATTGTAAATTATTTTGACTTGAATATTATAGTAAAAAACATTTCCGTGTATGAATAAATAAACTATTGATTTATAAAAATCTTGATAAAATATTTTTTTTCTTGACCCGAACCTCGATTATAACTGTTGATGAGATTTTGATGCTTATGTAACTTACACCTACCAAAAATGAAAAAATCTATAGGGTGGTTCTAAAGTTAATACGTACGAAAATGTCAATGATACATTTAAATAACTTTGACATTAAAAGTTAAGCAGTAAAACGGGATGTGCACTTCGAAAAATATTTTGGTGCCGCTCTATTTTTTCTTTTTTCTTCAAATAATCTATTAGATTTCAAAAATTCTGATATACAGGGTGTTGTTTTGGGGATTATCGAATTTTGAAAATTTTCCTCAAACCAGACCTGAATTATAATTATTTTTATTACACTATCTCATTGCGTTATCAATGCAATAGATCCTTACCAAAAATTAAAGAAATATATAGGGTGGTTCTAAAGTTATGGCCTTCAAAAGCATTGGGCTAAATGAATAAAATACCCTGTATATCTGTTAATAATTATGTCAGACCAATTAACCAAGGCTATTTGGAACCACCAAAGTGTCCTCTACTTGCAGCTAACCTATGGTGGTTTAACTATGAAACACCCTGTATATAATTTTTTTTTAGTATTATGAGCTTTCTTTCTCAAAACATATGAACTTCACTCAAGAAAAAGGTACCTTTCAATTTGACAATATAGAAAAATGTTATAGATAAAAGTTTATCAGAATTGAAAACTAAGTTCAAATATGCGATATTTTCTATTTATATGAAAAAAATGTATT
>CAJUYI010003632.1:0-22179 GCA_910591695.1 Galerucella pusilla | reverse complement strand
AAATTTTGACAGGAATGTCAAAATTTCCTAGCGATTTGTGGAAAATTATATTTATTACAAATAAATTGAAAAGAATATGACAATAAATAATAATATGTTCTGGCAATAACAATACTACAAAATTAATAGCATTGTAGAGCAATATGCAGTATTAATTTAAACATTTCCAACAGTTATCTTTATGTTGCTGAGATACCTTTTTCCTTCTTTTTAACTTCAAAAACCAATAATGTATTTTCTACCAAACCCATTCTTTTCTATATTGTTTTATATCTTCCATGGCATGTTCTTCCGATGAACTTTGGCGATCTCTTCCCAAATATGTATATAACAAATAAATAGTACCTACATTTGACTCGTCAAAAGGTGACACAGATAAATTTAATTTGTTCCAAGAAAGTCTGAACGTTTCTTTGAAGCTTGCAAAATTTTGTCCAGCACAGATAACATTTTTGTTCTAACGACATTTTTTTTAGTCACTCATCACAATTTTTCAAAAGTCCTGGTATTCCACCAATATTTTCTGCACTATATAATGTTCCTCTACTTCAGTATTCCCTTATTAATACTCGCTAAACCGACTTTACTACTTTAAAAAAATGTAAAGTAATAATGTACCCACTGCTTGAGAATACTTTTGGTTTTTCATCCAATATTTATTTATTTATCTGTCAGAACTATCAAAAATCAAAACTATCAGCTGATGTCAATATTAAAAAGTGTTGTGTGAAACTGGGCTGAATCTGACCAATCAGAAGTCTACAGAATTGCCAACTTAAATTCAAATCACTCCTCCTGGTTTTTAAATGAGGTATAGCAAAATACTTTCCTCTTTAATCGAAAAATTTGTTGATTTAACAAACTTTCTCATGGTTTCGGAGCTGTTTTGTTGATTTTGAGACATAACGTTAAACAATCTTCGATACCCGAGAGGAAAATTCAAGACATATTGTCATTTTCATCTCCTTTTTTTCCAAAACCTCATAAAACACCAAAAAGTATCATGTGATATTAGGAGCTTTACATTTCATGGTAGCCAACCTAACCTGATCGTGAAATTACTTGAACCGAAGCTGGTACAACAGTTATTTCTTTGAACAACGTTCAATTTTGACTGTCAGCTCAACTGAACTGTCTTTGATCTGAAATGGGTACAACCGGGCTTTAAAGTTTCGAGTTTGCAACGGGCTAGCGTGAGATAGGCGAATACGCTCTAAGTAAAGATATTATAAACCGTGTTTCTCCCTGTATGCTACTATAACCTTATTTCTGGGAATGCGTAATTTAAATTTCAGCTTGATATAGCAATATATTAAAACACGAATGATTAAATTCATCAAAATACAAAAGAAAATAGGAAATTAACTACATATGGAGATCTAGACGAATGTTGTTTGAAAAAGTACTTGAACTATTGCCAAATGTAAAAGCTTTGTAACATTCAACTACAACAGAAAAATGCGGCGTGAGCTAAAAAAGATCGCTAGTTTGGAGTAAGCAAGAAATTTTAAAAACTAGGTTGATTTTTTATTTCATTCCATTTCATTACAGGGTTGTTACCCGTTGAATTATGAGAATATTTTTTAATGAATCACTTCATTTTTCAAATTTGCGGATTTGCTTTACCGAGCTAATAAAAAAAGTGTATAGAGAGTAAAAATACCATCCTTAAAAAGTACTTCTCATCAATGAGTTCGCTTGAATTGAATTCTCTCTGCAGATGTCCTGAAATTCTTTCTGGAAATAGGACTAAGCAAGATACAAGTCTCTGATACAATAAGGATGAAATTCATAGACGACACTTAAGGGTCGTTCATACTCAACTTATCTTAATTTTTATTATATGCAATTAATTATATCAAGTGTATGACAGGAGAAAAGTGAGAGTGAGTTTTTGAAACAGTTTTTCCAAATATGCCCAATTGTACCCAGTGTTAAAAAAGTAAACTAAAAAATAAAAAAACTTTTTATTCTATTTTTCAAAATAAAGGGTGGGGGAAAGTGAGAAAGTGTTTGTGGATAAATACCTATAACTTTGGTTTGAATCAACCGATTTCAACGAAATAAATGTCAATAGAAAGAGTGTAGATGAATTAATTACATCTACTATAAAACAATGGCATTTAGTTTTAATTGTCATAGGTAGAGGGTACTTTCGAATGAAAAAACTTTGTTCTCCTTAGGAATGTTCAATTGAAAAACCTAATTATTGTGAATTATAATGGAACTGGAATTCTCAACAAAATGGCGCAAACCGCATGTTGATCTATTATCGAAGTCAAGATATAAATAAAAACGCAAAAACATAAGTAAGTATAGTATTGACTCACTCTGTATTATAACTTAAGATTAAATAGGTAAAAGAAAGATCATACATAAATCTCGATCATTAAGACTTAATGTCCAATTAAATGCTGCTTCAATCTCAGATTACTGCAATTGTTAAATCTGCCCTCTACATATGACAATTTAAACTAAATTCCATTATTTTATAGTAGATATCTTTAATTCATCTACACGCTTTCTATTGACACTAGTTCCGTTGAAATCGGTTGATTCAAACCAAAGTTATAGGTATTTATCCACAAACACTTTCCCACTTTCCCCCACCTTTTATTTGGAAAAATAGAATAAAAGGTAATTGAACAAATTTGTGCGAAATTTAGGACTTTTTCAGTTTACTTATTCAACTCTGGGTATAATTGGGCATTTTTCACAAAAAACTGGTTTTTAAATTTTTCCTCACAGGTTACGCCCCCTAGCGGTTAACCTAGAAACTTAAAAGTAATTTCCAGCAATTTCCCTTGTCCACTTTTCCTAAGGAATTTTTTCTCCTAAAGTTATAACATGAATAGTTTCTGATATATAGACGAGAGTTCGGATTATTGGACCACCCGGTACATATGAAACTTTTTTCTAAAACATTCAGGTATACTATTCATGATTCAATTGAAGTAGTTATTTTTGAAATATGTACAGTGTGTCCACTTAAGTTTGCACCACCACATGGAAAACTTTTTTATTATTAAGTTTACGAAAAAAAGTTATTCTTTATAAAAAGTTCTGCATGATCCAAAACCTAAAATGCAACCATCAGGTATTCAATTTTTCCAGTCGTATACGAGGTATATCAGAAAATATGAATTTTGCTCAAGAATAAAGTACCTTTATTTTTGATAATATCGAAAACTTCAATCAGTTATCTCTTTATTCGTTAAACATTTGATAACCTTTACGTCTCTTAACCTCTATGTTGCATTATTTTGATGATGCATTAAAATAATTGATAAATAACAAAATTATTTATTTCACAATAATTATGTATACAGTGCTAATAATGTTAATTGTGTAACAAGCGTGTAATAGTTACTCATCAATTCACTATTGCTTCAACGTATCCGCCTTCTCTTACAATACAGGTACCATACTGGTACCATACCTGTTGTCGTTCAGGTCTTGCAAGGTCACGAAGAAAATCATGCAACTGATTTTGTAAAAAATTTAAATATCGTTGAGAAGTCATAGATTGTCGAAAAAAAAAGGGGCCAATTATTTTATCCTTGTAAATGCCGCACCAAACGTTAGTTTTAAAATAATATTGATCGCGAGTTTTAATCGTAAAGTGAGGATTGGAGTCAGTCCACCATCGACAATTTTGCGAAGACACTGTTCCATTAGACGTAAATGTAGCTTCGTCAGAAAAAATTATTTTCCTAGCCAAAAAAGGATAATCTTCTAGCTCTCCTTGGATAAAAAAACAAAATTCTAGTCGTCTGTCGTAGTCTCCAGGTTTTAATGTATGGATATATTGTGGTTTATATGGATGAAACTTGTTCTCTTTCAAAATTTTTGATATTGTGGTTTTACCAATATTATCTGGAAGCGAAGATGCCCTGTTTCTCAGAGACAATTTAGGGTTTTCTAATGCAGATAACATTACATTCAACTTCATCTCTTCACTTGTAACGATTTTTCGACGCTTGTTTGTGAATTTATTTTTAACATCTCCATATGTTTTGAATTTATCCATAATTTTCATTACTGATGTATGGTGTATATTTTTCCCGGGATGTCTGTTGTTAAATATTTCATCTGCTTCACGATAAGTTTTATAATTATCACCAACGATTAACACAATTTCTGTTTTTTCTCCCACACTTAATATCACCGGCATGTTAACAAATTTTATTTGACGTTCACTGTCAAACAATTATTACTATCAATAAATCATTTGTTTATCAGTGCATCCTAGATTTCAAATAACTACACTTGCATTTGCATTGTTATTGTAGTTAAAAAATAAAAAAGAATTTTTTCCATATAATTCGATGTAATTGTATATTTGAACGTAGTTTTTAGTTCTAAACAACTTTTCTTAATAATAATTTTCGATATTATCAAAAATAAAGGTACTTTATTCTTGAGCAAAATTCATATTTTCTGATATACCTCGTATACGACTGGAAAAATTGAATACCCGATGGTTGCATTTTGGGTTTTGGATCATGCAGAACTTTTTATAAAGAATAACTTTTTTTCGTAAACTTAATAATAAAAAAGTTTTCTATGTGGTGCGAACTTAAGTGGACACACTGTATATACGATGTGAAATTTTTAATTAGTTTCCATTCTTGGCTTACCCAAATCCCGTGAATTTCATTTTTTATTATTATTATTATCAGACTTAAACCCTACGTTCAATCTCTCATCTTTATACTAGAAAAATCCAATCTACCGCGACTTTCTTACAGCGATCTCGGAAAATAACAGGTTTTATTTGAAGTTGTGGAATATCAAGAAGATTGTACTTTTATATTTCTTCAGTGGAAATTACTTTCTATTTATTTTTCCATGTTTACCGTAATGCAATTTGCTTCATTGTCAAAAGCATTTCATATTTCAAGAGCTGATTTACATTTTTCACGTAGAAAGTTTGCACGGAGAAAATTTTAATCTACATCCGACACGAGTCAGCTAATTTCAATACGAGAATTTGAACTGAATTTGACAGACGGAGTTTTCATTTGTGGGGTATATGCTGTATAAAAAGACGGATTTTCTTTTAGTTATCTTCCAGGTATAATAGCTTTTTTCATCTTCAAGCTTCGAATAAAGCTTGTTCGCAATTTTTTTCTCCAATATTGGATTTTAAGTGCATGCAGTTAGCGGCATAATATTAATCTTTCCTTAAAACCGGCATAATAAGTTTCTAATGCCGCCTTTCGTATTTATAATTATTATTATTTTATCATTATCTACAAATTAAACACATTTTATTGTAATTTTCAACCAATTAAGCGAAATCAAATATTTTCATGTAATTAAAGACTACTAGCTAAAATACCCGGCAAATTTGTGGAATCCAGAAATAAATCAGAGACCTGTAGTTATTCATGCCATTATTTTCCGTCCGATTCATTCATTTAATTGAAATCATAATCCTTCCATTTCATATAATTGCAGGAGATCTCACTTAACAATTAAAATGAGTTACTTCTACGAGATTTTTGGCTCTGCAGTATTTCATCCAAGTTTTAATGCTCTAATAAAATTTTGTAAGTACCAAACTTAAAAGTGGGATTTTCCTGATTGTTTTTATTGCCGTTAGAAAATGAAGATGTGGTTGAATTGTAAAGATGCTAACTTGTAATATAATATCAAAGGATATAAAAAAAGTTTATTTATTTAGAAAAATTTACTTCTTGCGCCACGGAGAGGATTGAAAACTAATTATCTAAGCAAAGCTACACTTATAGACCTGAATTCCAAGACCAAATATTTTCTTTGTAATGTCGCATAATAATAATGATTTTCCCTAAAGGCCGGTATAATGAGTTTTTCTAGTGCCACCTTTGGTCTAATGTTGTATGTATGTATTTTGGAGTGACATTCATTGAGGCCTAAAAGAGAGTCTCAGAAACTAGTAGCTCCTTTAGTTCTATTTCCCGGAGGAATTTTAGGATGTCTGCTGCAGGTTAATGTTCCTTTTCTATCCAGTAATCTCCCAGGTGCTGTGCTCTAGGAGTATGTGGATGGAGGTTCTTCCTCCACTATTTTGAGCTTTTTGCAGGTGCCCATTCATGAGACAATGCCCCGTTAGGATCCCTGTTAAAACTCTTAGCGCAGTTTTACTTTGACTTTTCTGGTTAGTTCTTTTGTGGCAATTGAGATACCAGTCAGTTCTGTTTGAACCACGCTGGTATTGTTTCCCATTCTCTACTTAATCCTTAGGCCTAGTGCTCTGGAGTAAACTCCACATCCTGAACCTCTTTTTCATTTTTGAGCTATCTGTATTATTATATAAAAATCTACATGAATAAATTATTCGGACTATGTCGATACCTCTTTCTTTAAAAATTGAAAACACTTGTAAACAATTATATAACTTGAAAAACACCATTAATTTTGTTGAGTTGTAAAATTGTCTCACGTTCATTTTGCAAAGTAGACAAATTAAAACGTTTTATCAAACTTGCTCTTGTAAGCAGTTGCGGAAAGTACTTAAGGGATGTGCAAACTGTAATTGAAAAGCGTTGAAACAATTCCTGATGCTACTATTTGCACTTCATGCGCCATTTGAATATAAATGAGTAACATTAAAATAACTTCAGGCTTAGACTTTTTCAAATTATTCAGAAAGAAATGCGAATACGCTGTCGACTAGTAATATTTGTTGTTTTAAATTTATGTTCTTACTGAATTAGGAAGACGACAAATTACTTCCCTTGTCAACATAACAATGAAATATTTAACTGAGACTCACCGAATTGAGATTTTAATAAAGATCGGGTACGGAGATACCTGCAGAAGTCAAATTGAAGTGGCAAACTTATTTAATCACAGGTATCCCGAATTGCCTAATATTCCACGTGTCATGCACAATTCAGAAAACTTACACATGTCAAACCAATGAAAAGAAAACCACTCTTCGTTGAAGATGATGTGGAAGTGGATATTTTGTTAACTGTCGATGAGAATCCAACTTCAAGTAGGTACACGTCAATTTGCCCGTGAAAATAATGTTAGTCTTACAACTGTTTTAAGATGTCTTCATAAAGAAAAACTTCATCCCTACAAATTAACTTTTGTGCAGGAGTTAACAGAAGTCGAACCAGATCGTAAAATGGATTTCTGCGAAAGATTGATGAATAAGCTGAAGGGAAATGAGATAGCTCTTGCTACCATTATTTTTCTGACGAATCAACATTCGCATTGGATGAAGAGGTAAGCCGACAGAACTGTAGATATTGGTCAGCAGAGAATCCTAATTGGATGCGTGAGACACATACTCAGTACCCTCGAAAGGTGAACGTTTGGGCCGGTATCATAGGCGACCATATTATTGGTCCTATATTTATAGATGGAAATTTGACAGCTGAAAAATATTTAAATATGCTTAGAAATGAAGTTATTCCTGCGTTGGCAAACGCAGGAATAGCGCAACGCAATAGATCCTATCTTACCGAATGAAAATGTTTGGTTCCAGCAAGACGGGGCTACACCCCACTATGCGTTAATGGTAAGAGCTTATTTAGATGAAATCTTCCCCAATGAATGGATTGGACGAAGAGGTACTATTAAGTGGCCGGCTAGATCGCCAGACCTCACGCCGTTAGATTTTTTTCTGTGGGGTTATCTCAAGAACAAAGTATATGCAACACAATCAACTAGCATTGTAGACCTCAAAGACAGGATAACTACAGAAATACGGGATATTTCACCTCAAATATTAAACAAAGTTAAGGAGAAGTTTTATAGGACACTGTGCTATTGCCAACAACTAGGTGGAGAACATTTTCAGCATTTATTTCAATGTATTAAGATCAAATACATCAGGTATTTTATGTATGTGTTTAATAATATACTGTAAAAATAAAAATTTCACCCTGTATAATTCATAGTTGACCATACATTATTTAGTTTGGTGGAATTGGTTCATTTAGGGGATTTCAAGAATATGCAAATATACAGGGTGTTTCATTAAAAAAAATAACACCGACTATGGCATACTCGCGTGAACCACCCTGTACATTTAAATTTGTGTTTACATAACGCACAACTCAATTCAAAACTTGAAGTGTCTCGGCATTTTTTATAATTTTCTTAAATAATGACATGAAGAATTTTATTCCATAAGTGGTTTCCACACAGTTTTCCTCCAATTCTGTTGGCCTTTGGCATTATCTCAATAATTTTTCTACGACACTGACCAACAAGGAGCTTATCGTACAGTGCAGTACAGTGCTCCAAACCGAACAACTCATCCTAAAAACGTCTAACAAATCTCTTGCAAATCACGTCTTCCTTACAGATCATTTCTTAATTGCCCGTAATATTTTCCAAACATCGCTGGTAATTCGTTAAGATCAAGTAGACGGCATTTTCCTTAATCCGGAACATGGCGGCTCGCGGAGGAG
The DNA here is from genome assembly GCA_910591695.1 of Galerucella pusilla. Taxonomy (NCBI): domain Eukaryota; kingdom Metazoa; phylum Arthropoda; class Insecta; order Coleoptera; family Chrysomelidae; genus Galerucella; species Galerucella pusilla. The sequence continues at coordinate 13,762 of CAJUYI010003632.1, read as the reverse complement.
GTTTATATTAAAATTCCCTTTAATTTATTAGGGTACGTTCCCGGTTCCGGGACTAGACACAGCGAAAAAAAGAAGATAATGTTTACGCGGAAATAAGGGTTTATGGAAAAAAGTTAGGCATGAGAGGATAATTACTATGGATGTTCGTGGAGAATGTTAATCAATATTTATCATCCTCTCTATCGGTTCTATGCAACGATTTTACATAATTCACTAGTTTTAAATTTTATATCAGATCAAAATTCTGTTTAGGTCGCTAAAAGTTGTTAGTAAACAGCGTTTTCACATTAATAAATACTGTTAAATAGATTTTGACAAATTGTGTGGAGCAAACATGTTTCAAATGTATGGAAGGAAGTCAAAAAGATTCATGAAGACTTTGGTCTGTTAAGTTTGAATTTACGCTTCAAGAATTGGGACATTCTCTATGTCTCAGACCATATGGGTCCTTTGGATGTGTGCCATTCCGAAGATTGTTTATCTCCTCGAGTTCAGTGCCTCACAGTCAGATAAGATATGGGTTACGGTCTTGGTCTCCATGCCACAGAGTCTGCAGCTTGCCCTTGGACTACCTTCTTTGTGGTCCCAAGAGCTGGTTCTGGTCCAACATATGCTGTTGCTCAACATCTTCTTGCGAGTTCATCAGCTTGTTCATTTCCAGAAATACCATCATGTCCCGGCACCCACACTAATCTTACTCTAATGTGGTCTGCTAGTTCATTTAGTTCTTCCTGGCATTCTTCTACCAGTCTGGATGTTACCTTGCGGCTGTTCAAAGCTCCAAGAGCCACTCCACTCCAGTCCACTTGGGTCTTGCCACTCCTTTCTGTGAGGTAATCATACCTCATATTTAGGACTGGGGAGATGTTTAGTGGCCATATAGTCTGTTTTCATATCTAAAATGGCTCCATTTATGATGTCCTTGATAGATGTGTGTCCTGATCTAACTATTTTACTGCTCAGGTTATTTTGCTGCCTAAATAGCCCCATCCTTGATTCCCCCATTATCACGAGGTGTAATGGAGGAAGGCCAAATAAGCCTCCTAGTGCTGCCGTTGGCGTGCTTCTCATGCACCCTGCAATACTGAGAGAAGCAAGTCTTTGCACCTTGCCTAGTCTCATTATTGCATTTTTTTGTGTCTTCTTTGTCCACCAGACCAAAGACGCTTATGTTATTATGGGTGTAATCACTACACTGTATCATTCGCGGACTCAACCTCCATGTTTTCCCACAAGTTCGTCTTTCCGATCTTGTTGTTACTTTTTCCATTTGTTTGGTCCATGTTAATATCGAGTCAATAATCCATAACCATTTATTCCAGTAAATAAAGGAAAAAAGTTAACATAAATTACGCCCTATTTTCATCTTCCGGTTGGAAGTTGCATTCGGTACCTCATTGAACATGAGACAAAGTTCTGCATGAAAACGCGTGCGAGGGCGGAGAAAATGGCCCCAAAAGACCAGATAAATAGGTTTTCAGTCAATATCTCCTAAAATATGGCAGTTAGAGATTTTTAGTTCAGATAAAAATTAAAGTTCAGTTAATTTTCTACAAAAATGGTTCCCATAATTTTTCTCGAAAATTTGACCGGTTTCGAGAAAAACGGCACCAAGCGCACCTCGAATAATGAGCTTCTGTGCTGTATGCCGGAGAGCACAGTCCGTGTATTTACACATCAGCGGGGGGACAAATTATTCAATAACTTTGTGAAAAATGCATATTTTCTCATGATTCAAAATTCAGGTGAAAGGGGAATTCTGCTGCTATCATACCCTGTGAATTGAGTCACGTTTGACTCTTTTGGCCCTATCGGAACACGGGTCAAACTTTCTGCTCCCCGGAAATGTTGACCTCGCCAGGAATTTGTTCCTATTTTTTTGTGTTGCACTCAAAATTTTCTTGATTATGGGTCCTCATAAGGTCCTTTGTCATCCCTGAAATTTGTATACCCTAATTTTTTTTTAATTTTCATTTAATCGTTGTTTTATTGAATCCCAAATTTTTGCTGTTTTTGGATCGCGGGGAAATTTTGTGAACAACCATCAATTAAAAATTTATACATGATCCGATTGGTCTCTATGATACATCATTTGAAAGCTAAGAATGTCTACCTTCCGATTGTGCAATTACTTTTTTGACGAAGTCGTCCATTTTTTAATAAAATTAGAAAACGCGGGCTCAAGGAAAAAACGCACTTTTTTTTTGGTGGTTTTTTTCTCCCTGCTCTTTATTTCCAACATTTTAACACCCTAACTAGTGTAATGGGGGAATTCCCACCTTTCCATCGATGTATATAAGTCATACCTTTGATAACCCGGGGAAAAACCAGTATATCTAAATGTATACGCTATTATTACTTTCGTTCCTCCGTCGTTCGCCGCACGTGTGCTCTACGTGGCGCTCGTGTCGTCTGCTAATCTATTTGTGGTTCGTGTGAGTCACGCCAGTGTTCGAATTATAAAGACAGCGATAATATGTTATCCCAAGAGGTAAAATTAGAGGAAACTGTAGACTCAGAAGAAGTTGTTGACGGGGTAGAGCTAGAGGGAGCTCTAGACCCAGAAGAAGTTCTTGACCAAGAATCAGATGATGACTGGTGACGTACAGATCTATGTCATAATTGCAATGTATTTTTATATACTTTTTTCATCAATTCACGGACAATTAACTCGCGAATCTCTTGTACTTTTGTTAAAAATTCTCTATGTAATATTTTAGTCTATAATGTATTATTCTTGTATCATTATATTAGGTTGTCCCGTTGATGAATAAATGAATAAATAAAAAAATATATATTTTTTTATAATAAATGAAACATGGAGAACGTTTATAACTCGTTATTCCAAAAACCTCAATCAGTCTGGTTGCAAAAAAATTTGCAAAAATTTGCGGAGAATCTGCAAGAAATTGCTGCTAAGTATTATGGGTGAATATTCTTCACTCTTGAGGCATTTTCAGTTTTCCTTACCAAAAGCCTAATGAACTTCAGTTTTTTGCCACATGTGCAAAGCTGATTGTTGCTAGATTTAGGTCCACTGGTGAGGTCCATCTCGCTAGAATTAATCTTATAGCCCGTTTTCCTAATAAGTATATCTTGAGGCCTCATCTGAGAGGAAAACAAGACCCTCGGAAAGATGAATATCCATCAAAAGTGTCTGGTTACAGGGTTTCTCATTTATGGCACCGAGGATTTTCCCAATCTGTAAAATGTTGTGGCGCCATCTACTATTGTTTCCACAATCCAAAAGATTGAAAATAATGGATTTCCAACACCCCCCAGCTCAAATTTTGTACAAAACTTGCATATTTCACAAATCTCAAAATTTCCGGTATTTCAACCCGATTTTTTCGCAGAAAATATTGATGTTGCGAAAAAAATCATAGGGACCATTTTTGTAGAAAATGACCTAAACTTCACTTTTTATCTGAACCGAAAATCTCTAACTGCCATATTTTAGGAGATATTGACTGAAAACCTATTTTTCTGGTCTTTTGGGGCCATTTTCTCCGCCCTGGCACGCGTTTTCATGCAGAACTTTGTCTCATATTCAATGAGGTACCAAATGCAACTTCCATCCGGAGGATGAAAATAGGGCGTAATTTATGTTAACTTTGCCTTTTTTTCCTCCTTCATTTACTGGACTACTTGAAGGAATAGTGGTCCCAATCCCACCAGGTCCCTTCTTTTGGTATAGGGTACTGAATGTCCTGATGGTTTAATCATCAGGTTAAACCTGTATAGTTTAGTAATCAAAGCAAACCTCTTTCTCATGATGGTCAAATGCGATATTTTTAGACCACTGAAACTCTCCAAACATAACTTCAAATTGATAATAACGTATCTGCACTCCGATTTACATACAAAATGCGAAATCCCAACATTTAAAATCGTGATGCATGCAACTTTTCAATATAGATCACTCCGCGATGCTCTTAGAGCGTTTTAATTAATTTTAATTAAAGTTGGTACGTTCTTTAAGTGAATAACTGACGTGCACAGATATTTTTAACGTGATAACGACTCTAATGATTGAATGAAATGGTCGAGAAAGAGCGATGAGTGAACGCATGTCCGATAATTATAATTGAAATGGAGAGAGGAACAGCCATCGTTAGAAATGAAGGATGGGTGAAAGATTTGGACGAAAGAATGAAATTGAACCATTTATTGGAATCAATAAGGAAGTTTCATTTCCAAATCATATTCTTAGGGTGCTTTTGAACGGGCAATATTTTTAGTGCAATAAGTAGCTGCAACACAGTGGCTTGCAAGATTGCCAACAATAACAGCCAGATTAGGTAATATATTGACAATATTTTAAGTGTGTCCCATTGCTCTAAAATCTGCCGTGATGATTGGTCCGCGACAACCGATTCCAACAAACTAAATAATGTATGGTCAATTATGAATTATACAGGGTGACATTTTTTTTTTACAGTTATTAAACACATACATAAAATACTTGATGTATTTGATTTTAATACATTGAAATAAATGCTCAAAATGTTCTCCACCTAGTTGTTAGCAATAGCACAGTCTCCTATAAAACTTCTCCTTAACTTTGTTTAAAGTTTGAGGTGAAATATTCCGTATTTATGTAGTTATCCTGTCTTTGAGGTCTACAATGCTAGTTGGTTGTGTTGCATATACTTTGTTCTTAAGATAACCCCACAGAAAAAAATCTAACGGCGTAAGGTCTGGCGATCTAGCTGGCCACTCAATAGTACCTCTTCGTCCAATCCATTTATTGGGAAATATTTCATCTAAATAAGTTCTTAAACATTAAAGCATAATGGGATGTTGCCCCGTCTTGCTGGAACCAAACATTTTCATTCGGTAAGCTAGGATCTATTGCGTTGGGATATAAAATTGTTAACGCAGGAATAACTTCATTTCTAAGCATATTTAAATATTTTTCTGCTGTCAAATTCCTATCTATAAATATAGGACCAATAATAAGTAAATTCTTCAACGAAATAATCGAAAGACATAATTAATGGGTTATTGGTTCAACCTAATTTAATTTGAAAAAAAATTTTAAATCTGGATACACAGTCGCTCGTGTTAAGGCGTGGGTAAAGCTTGAACTCTGATGTTTATCCTATTATAAGATTTCACATAAATCTAAAATATCAAGATTGATGACAGCTTACGTTAACCATCTTATCCTGAATAAATTTTCTTGTAATATACCTTGAACAGCATTTCTTTTTAATCTTGTTTCACATCAAACGTGTAGCGTTATCGTGTTGACAATTTAACTTACAAATGAGATACCAGATTTTAATCACAGAATCATTCTTTTTTTTTCAAATTATGTCAGTAATTAATTATACTTAGTATGATTTTTGGTGGAAATAGATACACTGGAACTGATACTATGCGTTTCGTATAAGCAAAATAAAACTAAATTTCAAAAATATAATGGTATATGAAAATTTAAGCCTCTTCAAAAATATAACCGTGTTTTTGAATTTTACCCCTTCTCAAAAATTGCTTAACACCGCAAAAGAAGTTGTCACTTTGAAAAACTATAAGATATTCATATCTTCATCCATATTTCCTAACCTTACATTTTACGATAATTTATTTGAATATTATAATTTATGTCGGGTTATTATCTGCTGTCATAATTTTTATCGTATTCAAATCCCAGCAGGCAGCCTATCATCACTGGTAAGAACTATAACTAACCCATCTATCGAAAACCTGGTTATTTCTTCATATATCTTGTATCCAACTGTGAAAAATCTGTGGTGAATCCTGTCAACCCCTATATATAATAAACTTGACAGAGATACGATGACAGTTTGTGGAACGAGACCACTTAACAAATGTTTTATTTAACCTGCTTAATATTTTATCTAATTCCGCTATCAAATGTGACACTTTAGGTCACTCCTTGACGTTAGGTAACGTCACATTTTTCACAACCTTCATATTTATATTAGTTATAAAAAGTAGTTATGTGAAAACTTTACGTAACTGCTTGAGTTTCAACTACATAAGTTTCAAAAATTGATTCAATTATTAGGTATAGGTACTGTCAAATCTGACAATTATTTCATTATTTAAACTGACAATTACTCCATAATTTTAATTCAATAGTATTTCGAAGATTTATAAACATTGAAAACATTATTGAGAACATAGTTATTTGAAGTAAGTCAATTTTCTGGGTGAATACTTCATAGTAACAATACTTTTAACACCATTTGAATCCACTTTAATATTACCATTGTAATTGAAGATTTTATCAAATATTATAAAAGCGCGAAATAAAATAAAACGTTGTACGTGAACACGTTATGAATAGAGCGACATTGTTCAACTCGCGTAATTTGCGTAATTTAGATTTTAGTAGGTATTTGGAGTATTTAATGTGAGAGGAGTGGATTATGCTTCAATGGTTGAAACAATAATAATGTATAGTTTGTTAAACCAATCTGAAGTTACTCGGCATCGGTAAGAGGTGAGGAAACATGGCTGATATATGTCATAAACGAACCAATTACGTACGGTATTTTATAAAAGTGTTAACAACAGTATATGATCATGTATAATATATAATAGTATATTATGCAACGATCATGTAATAACCATTACATGAGAGTTGCATACGCTATTTTCTACGAAAATTTAATACGTACTGATTTTGACATCTAAAATAATTACATAGGAACCTGGATAAACGTCAAATGCACAGCTTGCTTGATTGAAAAATTATGGGTTTCTAGTGATTAAAAATCTGTATCGTAATGAAAAATCTGTATAGTAATGGGTATCGTTATGAAACGGATTAGGGGCATATAAGTGCATTGTTATAACACGGGTGTAGAAAAACTAATTTATGCTTCTCTGGAAAGTAATGTATTGTTCAAAAGTGTGTTTTCCCTCTCACTTCTACCACTGACATATCGATTATCCATTAAAGTTGTTATTGTCAGTGTAGTGATAATACTTTTATAAAATGCCGTACGCCATTGATAAGTTTATGACATATTATATCAGCCATGTTTCCTCTAAATTTACCGTTTAGATATGAAATAAGAGTTTTTGGGTTATGAATTTTTTTAGAATTATTAAAAACACTTGAAAACAGATTCATCAACAATAAAGACGGCTTTGGATAATTCCATGAAGACATTGAAGAAATAAGAAACTGAAACTGATGAATATTTTCGACTTTAAAAAAGAAATTCTCTTCATTTAGCTTAAAGATTTAAGATGAATAATTTTGCGTGACGAAGAATGCAATTTTGTTATCCGATTATTTCGTAAAACATTCACAAAGGTATCCGTTTAAAATATATCAAAAGACTCTTCTCTCTAGTAAGTTGCATGCACAACATGAGTTAAAAGACTAAGTAACAATACAAAAACAAAAAACATTAAAATTTGTTTCAGCTTTTATGGAGTTTTATTGTCCCATAACAACTATTTGTCTTGAAACTTCATGAAACTGGAACAGTGGAAAAAGTTTCACTTCAAAGATCACTTTTTAAACCAGTTTTAAATTCCGATGTTATTCACAGTATATAGTATATAGTTTTGTCGTATGTTTCCCGACTATAGGATTGGAAAATAGAAGAAAACTTTGTAATGAATTTCTATTTTTAATTAAGGTCAATCTTAACCCAATGACAGCCCAAAATTCATTAAAAATATGAAGTTCTCAATGGAATAACAAACAGTTTAACCATTGATAAAGTAGAATTCTCGCTGGGAACATACTTTTTTCCAGTTTTGCTACAGTAGGACACAAAATATTGCAATGTTGAAGTTGCTTCAGGTTAAGATAACGATATTTTGCATGCGTTACAGTCATAGTCTTCGCCCCGCTACGATATGCTTGTTTAATTGCTTGTATTAGGAAAACGACATATTCTATTGACATGAAATTTTCAGAATCATATTTTTATCCTTAGTACTTTGTTTCACGACAGTTAAAAATGATTTAAAAATTTCAGTCATAACAAGCAGCTAGGCATCCTTACTTCCAATTATTACAGATATGAACTGCTTTAAAATAGATAAAAAACTGAGGATGGTGTGATAAAAGCAGTAATATTCAGGCAAGATAAAGTGTCACTATGATAAGGAAGATATTCCAAGCAGAAGCTGAAACAATACAGCAACGTGCCGGATAGTTATTGAGACAAGAGCTTTGAGATTGCAAAAATTGCACAGGTAAAACAGACTGTCCTCAGCCACTCAGTACCACTATGTGCTCCTAAAGGTCCAGAATCAAAAGTAGTACTTTTATAGAGAAAGTAATCTCCAGAATGATGGAACAAGGCGCCAGCAATGAGACAGGCCATTGTTGATCAAAGAAAAATGCATACAGCATCTATAACAAGGAAAATTACAACTCTCCTAATATACGGATGGCCTGAGATCTAACCTACGAAGTCATGTGATGAAAATGTGTTTAGAGAAAGAAATCTTAGCATGCTGTGAGGGTATGGATGATAAATTAGCAGAAGTTGGAACGGAAAGCCTCATAGAAGCACGAAATACTTATATTATTCTTAATTGATCCTAGAGTAATTTGAAATTCTTACATTATTCAGTTTATTATTCTCCAGCCTGTTTAAATTATAATAATATGCACTTTGCACAGTACGTCAGTGAGTCTTATATAATCATATTTATGTGGATAATGTCAACGTGAACAGATTGAGAATTGTATTTTATCCTTCTAGAAGAGTGCCACATAAAAATGCACTTTACAAAATTGAAATAATAATACAGCTTTTCTTCACAGTATTTCATAATATTTCACGCCTAAGCTTTCGAAATAATTACACGGGCTGTTTAAATAATGTCAAAATAAAAAAACTGTATTGACTACATAGTTACATTGTATTCAACCAGATAACTTCGATAACTTCATTATCCACTATTTTTTGCTTTGTCTATAAAATTTTAATTAATATAACATATTTCTAATGCGGTTTTGAATATTTATTCTGAAATTTTCATAACCTTATTGCATAAGTTCTGTAAATATTATTTTTAATATTGGTGAAAATCCGTTCTGAACAAATGTCAAATAACAAATATAAACTTTTAACATCCTGCATTGCCTCCGGTCTTGCTTTTTAGTAAACAAGGACTTAAACGACGACATGAAAAGTAAACAGTTATATAAAATGTCAACTACGTTATATAAGACAGTTATAGGTTTTCGAAGAGTTTCCAAAAAGATGGTGGCGACATTTGCCTCAAAAGCGGGTCGTGTAGTAACTATTCCTCTGAAAGAACAAAGAGCTGTTCTGATTGCTGCTTAGAAAAACGCATCCACAACGATAAATGATCCTCCACCACGACAACTTGAAGAACTATTGAGTTTTTAAACAAAAAAATTGGATTATCCTCCATACAATCCCCGACCTAAGCTCTAACGATTATCAATTACGATTGATTTGCGTTGTCAAAGGTTATAGTCTCCAGAAGATCAGTCAACGCCTTCAAAAACCCCATTTAGAATGTATCAACAAACTGCTTCTAAAATTTGTTCCAAAGGTTGTAAAAATGGAGAATACTTTGAAAAACAATAGTTCAATTTAACTTAAAACAGATGTCGAGTGAAATGAACGGCTTTATTATTTTGATAACTCTTAAGTTTATCATTAACGTGAAGTGATTTACTTTAAGTAGCTTACTTTTTTTGTTCCAGATTATCTTAATGAAATGTAAAAGAAAAAATTACATAAATTTTCAAAGATACTGAGCATGTCCATCATGAAAACTGAGCTCCTTATTATTTTGGTAAGTAAATTTTTTTTAATTATTACTTAAAATAAAATATTTAATTACTTTTTATAATATTTCTTTTGATATTCCTTATCCACGATACGCCACTGGGATAAAAACTATCCTATAAGCAGTGAGCTGCACACTGAGAAAAAAGTTTTTTTAGCATCATTAAAAATTTAGTTGTATTATGTGAAAAATTGAATAGATGAGGCTTTTACTTGATGTAGATCCATAGTAAGTTATGAAATCAAATAGATTTATTTTGTAAAATCTTCATTGTACGTTTGAAAAAGCTACTGTGTTAGCGAAACGCGTCACTTTATGTTTAATTATAATGTAGATTTTACAAAATAAATTTGTTCGATTTCATAACGTATTATGTGAAAGCAAATGTTGAATTATGACAATAAAAAGCTCTTTAAGGTGATAAGTAAATTCATTCAATACACAAATATGTTTTTTTTTAGCTGATGTTTAATTTTAAAAGTCATCATGTTCTTCTGCCAGCTCGTGCTAGCGAAATATAAACGAGTATCTACCTAAATTAATTTTCCAACCACATTGTCAACACTTTGGTCGGACTCGTACTATACATTTTTCCGAATTCATTAATCTTACCAACTTTAATTAAATTTGTCACTCTCTGACATTAACATCCTATCGAGATTTTTTTAAAGAGAAGAATAACATGTGTGCTCGAAATATCATTTATATACTGGTCGAAACTTTCAAGGTTCAGGGGAAAATTAATTTTCATTCATTTGAAAAAAATAATCAGTAGAAAGAAAGTTTGCTTGTACAATGTAACGGTTACTTTTTAACAGTTGTTTATACTAGCTTGAAGTATTTACGCTCATCATTTCGACCTCATTGTTCCACCAAGACTTTTTTTATTACTCACTTTGCTTTTGTTTAATTTTCCGTTAAAACGGTCGTCTCTTAGTACATTTGTACACAGTTGGAATATTTCAAAAGAAATTAAAGTTGTGGCTTCCCTCGCAGTTTTTCGTTGGCGGATCTTTTTGCTTTTGCCGACTCTTGCATGGTAATTCGTGTCTCGTTTTTCATCCTCTGCCATAATTAAGATTCGGCGCCTATGCAAATTTGTACGCTCGTCCTGTTTTCTATTAATTTATGTCCGAGGACAATGTAATTTTTTTTCATGTTAGTGTTTAGGTGTGGCCGCTTTAGTGTTCGATCATTAAAGAGATTGCTCGGAAGGCTTAGCGACGTTAGTTTTCAAATATAGTTGAGAAAATAGGGATAGTCTTTTCATCTGCTCACACAATTTCTCGCTCAATTTAAAAGATAATCAAATGTCCCTCGTGGCATATGGCTTATTATTATTACCAATCATTAATTTTTTCACATAAAAAGCATCAATTCTTCCAAACAAAAGCTTAATCTACTTCTATCTCAAGAAGTTTTTAAAAACAGTAGCAAAAGAAATATAGTCCCTGAACACCTGAAAATATCGAAAGCTCCTGAAAAGTCGCTGAAAACTCCACTTTGGGCTCAATTTGTAGGTCACGGAAGGTGTTTTTAAAAGAGAAAAAACGGGATTTAGTTTACGGAAAGGGGGGGAAATGGCTCCCTAAGCCCTGGAAAACGGGTTTCTCGCTAATATCTGGCAAAATATGCGAATTAAACAATTTTTCTTCGGGTAAAAAATGAAGACCGTCTTGGTATCTACAAACATGGTCCTCTTCATTTTTTTCAAAACTTCGATGGTTATCGAGATAATGAGACCTAAAAGACACCTCATTTCAGCTGCTGCTCTGCCTGTAGAAATTCTGCTGTCTATGGAATGAGGAGACTTTAGGTCTCATTATCTCGATAACTATCAAATTTTCGAAAAAAATGATAGGTACCATTTCTGAAGATAATAAAACGATCTTCATTTTTTATTGGGAGAAAAATTTTCTAATTCGCATATTGAGCCAGATATTAGCGAGAAACCCATTTTCCAGGGTTTAGGGGGCCATTTTCCTCCCCTTCCGTAAACTCAATCGCGTTAAGTTTTTTCTCGTTTAAAAACACCTGCCGCCCAAAGTGAAGTCTTCAGGGACTTTTCAGGAGCTTTGTCCCTTCATTTACTGGACTAAATAAGGATAATAAGTCAAATTATCAAAAAATGTTAATTTTTTTGTTATTAATAATAAAAAACCGAGAAGTATGTTACGTCGTTGTATTCAAAATTGAGTGACTGACAATTGTCAACGAAAACATACAGTGTCATTTGAAAATAGAAAGTAAGTTTTGGTTGCCAAAGGCCTGGTGAAATAAAGCTTTTGATTCGTCATTCGGAGGAAATTTAGATGCCATTCACATTTTTTACAGTGTTGGATTTTCTCTTAAATCAAGCTATAGTTGAAATAATACCCTTCTTGGTGTGCGTCATCGATTGTGACGTATATCCGGGTTTTTCTGCATGTCGTTTAGTTTATTTGCTATTTTGACAAGTAGCTAACCTAAGATTTGATAAATAAAATCATCTGGATCGTATTCAGCCAAATTCGAAAAGGCAATGCAATTCATAATTACCAGCTTCTTTTTCTAACTGAAAATACTTGAGAACTTTCAAAATACTGATGTTTTTTCGTGTATCTAGGCATATTTGTGTATTATTTAAATAAATAAAACAATAAGATTAATATTCACTTTTCATAAATAATAATTGACCGTAAGCAGCAAAGTACACACCTGACAAGAACTGTCAGTGTGACAGTAGAAAAAGACGTAAGACACATTGCCGCTACGAAAGTTACGCCTTCATAGTATTTTAACCTCGCGATTGATAGGCTGTGCTAACGCGTAATCTAAACATCAACCAATCAAATTTTTGTAAGTCAAAGATTAGGGTTAACGTTTGTAAAACATTCAAACGGTTCATTATTGTGATATTTTTATTAGGATTAATCACAGACCTGCCTTTTTTCCATTTCTTCCTACGTAATGTGATAGAAGGAGATTAACAATCGATGACGAACACCAAGAAGGGTATTATTTCAACTATAGCTTGTATTGCCTGGAAGCGATAACTTGGGACAACTTGTATAGCTACAAAACGTATGTGTTTTATTGGTTCGGGCTTAAACTGCCAGTAGATGTCAAAATTGATAACTTTGGAGGATCAAATAATACTCGAAGCCTATACACTTTATAGATTATAACCATTGGTTCACCAAAGCTCAGTGGCTTACGTATCCCAAGGTTGATAAGTGTGCCCTCTTCTGTCTTGAAGTGGTTTTTTTTTTGGGTAGTTAGTTCCCATAAGGGTCAATTCTATAAGTGGTTAAGAATTAACGGCATGACTTAAATTTGATGAAGTTTTCGCTGTTAAAAATGTTTTAATCTATACAAAGTCAAGGTTAAGATTTAAACTTTAACATTTATGGTGACCAATTAAGAGTTTTCCATTAATATTTTAAAGCTTATTATGCATACAGAATAGTAAAATGGAGATAGCAAATTGTCTAGTTTTTAACCATGCGTTAAAAATGATTATTTGCTCACAGAATTACTAATATAGTGAGTAAATACCAAGTTTTGGAATATTTACATCATCCATGAAGCTGAGAAAATTTTGAGATGTTCATTTTATTAACATAAATTTATCAAGCGACTTTAAATAAAAATTCCAATAAAGATTTTCATCACGCTATGGTTATTAATACGTATTCGGTCGAAATCGGTGCTGTCGAAGATTTTAAATTTATGGGCTATTTGAACCCCTCGTTGACTATACGGACGCCCAATCCTCACACTTTATTTATTCCCTTTACTTGTTTCATTTGATAATACACACCGCCATAAAGTACTTCATTACTCATAAATTTCTAGCGAAATACGGGAGTGTTCGTCGGTAAATGGGGAAATCCCCCATCACTGTATTTAGTTATGATTTCGTTAACAATCTCTACAAATCAGACTTGCTAATTCACTCTCTGACATATTGGTTTAGTTGTGGAGGTATGGAAATTTGAATAATTAATTA